>PVIJ01006386.1:44219-55976 GCA_004024925.1 Scalopus aquaticus | reverse complement strand
ACCATACAGCTTTCCATAGTGGCTGGACCAGTTCGCATTCCCACCAGCAGTGTAAAAGAGTTCCTTTTCTCCACACCCTTTCTAGCATTTGTTGTTGCCTGTATTTTTAATGTGTGCCATCCTCACAGGTGTGAAGTGGTATCTCATAGTGGTTTTGATTTGCATTTCCTTGTTTATAAGTGATGTTGAACATTTTTTCGTGTACCTGTTGGCCATTTGCTTTTCTTCTTTGGAGAAGTGTCTTTTTAGCTCTTCTGCCCATTTTTTGACTGGATTGTTGGCTTTGTTTTTGTTGAGTTGTGTGAATGTCTCTATCTCTTTAATGGAATTAAGAATGTTTTTAATAGGATACGTAAATGATATACTTTTCCTATTATTCATTGTCACTTTTTCTTTTACAGAGATGCTGTTCAGTTAAATGTGATTGCTACAAGACAGCTTGTTCTCCTTGCACAACAAATGAAGAATCTGGAAGTGTTCATGCATGTGTCAACAGCATATGCCTATTGTAATCAAAATCATATTGATGAAATAGTCTATCCACCCCCTGTGGATCCCAAGAAACTGATTGATTCTTTAGAGTATGTTTGTTTGAAATTTATATAGATTTGTTTTGATTCCAAAACTTTGGGTCCAGGTTTTATTTAGATTGATTCTTTAGAGTATGTTTGTTTGAAATTTATATAGATTTGTTTTGATTCCAAAACTTTGGGTCCAGGTTTTATTTATTTATTTGTATCACTTGGTCTATTTCTGTATCTTGGCATATTTCAGTTTCTCTCTCCACCTCTTTCCACTTTATGTATACTTTCCTCACTTCTGTATACATTTATCTCTTTCTTAGTCAACAAATTCTTATGTATCTACTATGTTCTTTTGATTGTATAGATTTATAACTAAGTGATAGTAAAGTCAGTGTGGAGCTTTTACTTTTTACCAAGTGTGATGGTTGGAAGAAGGCTTATGAACAACTCATTCACAATATTAGAGCTATTTTTCAGGGAGTCATTTTAGTGATTAAGATTTATCTGATACTCGTTGAGACTAATAACTGCCTATTTGATAGCAAGGTTCTAATTTATTAAGTGATTATCCTTTTAATTTTTCCCAATGGAGTATATCTATAGAGGGATCTTTTATTATTAGGGAATCAGAGGAGTCATGGTCCCTGTCCTTTCATTGATGCACCTAGCGTTATTGTTCATAATTTTTCTGAGGACCAGGATCTTATAAACAATTACTGCATGAAAAATATTTGTATTTGATGGATAGGTAGTATGTGAAAAATGTTTATACCATGACCAAAATTTCATTTGCTTCAGCCTATGCAAGTGAAACAAATAGGACCAGAACAAAAACCAAGTGTTTTTTTTTTGTATAAACTATAATTATAAAAACATTCCATATGCATATATTCACATATTTATTACTCCTCATGTAAGATTTTGTGGACATTTTTGTCCTTTTCTTCTCTTTCCCTTTAGGTCTCCTTTCTTCCCAGAGATGCAGTCCACTTTCAGCTTCTTCCATAGCTCTTTCTCCAAGGTGTCTCTTAAAATAAGAACTGAAGTCCTTTTCTTTAAGGCTTACCTATTAATCACTATGATGAAGCAGAGTTTTCAAAAATTAATAAATATGTGAGCTTACTGAGAAATTGTTATGGTTATTCGCTGGTTTCTGTTTTCTAATCTCATTTCTTAGGTAATCCTGGTTATTTACCTCATTTTTCTCACAGATCAGTAAGCAGAAGTGTTTAAAAAGTTGAGTATACAAGTTAGTGAAACTTTTTAGTTTTTCTTTTATTAGTAGTCAGTATACCCAAATATCCATGTCACTGAGAAAGAACCTTTAACCTTCAAATTCTGTATCTCCTTTCTTTATTTAAAAAACAAATTAGGTAACATAATTTTAGAAAAAGTCATAGATACACTCTGTAAAGTCACACCAGTGATATTAGGCTTACTGGCTAAAATCTCCTCAGTTAGCCAGTTTTTGTAGCAACTATCTCTTCCATTTTTTAAAACTCATCTTCTCTATGGAATTATTCCTAAGTTGAATAGTATTCTCTCTTCAATTTTTAATATTCTTTTCACCTATATATAAAAAGTACTTCCACATACAGAGGAAAATTTATCTTGATAGTTTTTTATTTCTGCTTCCTCATCCCTGTTAGAGTGTGGCAGCCTGCTGGGTATAAGGTATGCATAGCATGATAGACAATAAGGAAAGGGGAAAGGTTTCTGAAAATAATTATATAACATATTGGAATAAGAAATTTAGACCGTTGGGCCTCCCTGGTGGCGCAGCGGTTAAGCGCTGTGCTGTGGAGCTGTCGACTGTGGCGATGCGAGTTCGACACCCGGCCGGGGAGAATCCCACATGGTGCGGCAGACCTCTCCTGCCTCACCCGCTGCTCCCCTCGGCAGTGTATTTCTGATCTGCCTGTTCTGCTCCCCACTCTGTCTCTGGTGAACCCTCTCGCCGCCCCACACCTCTGGTCTGTACCCCAGCTTGTATGTATAAATAAATAAATCTTTAAAAAAAAAAATTTAGACCGAGAAAGACCATAGGTATCACCTAGCATATGACCCTCCTTTTACACATTATCAAGGTAGACCTTTTCTTCTGAGACACTGAGAGATCTAGAGGAATTTTATGACCATAGAAGGTTAATAATTGATACAATTTATTTTTATTGTTTACTGTAGTATTTGTTAGTCTCGTTAGTGAGCATTTGGTTTTCAGTGCTTCACGTTAAATAAGTTACTATCCCTTTTACATATGTATGTTCATTGCAAATGTGTATAATTAACATGTTACACTGTTAGGTATATATAGAGCTCTCTAATTCCTAATCTGAAACCTGTGGGGCCAGATGTGTTTTAGAATTGACCTGGTTAAGGAATAACTAAGCTAGATCTGGGGTAGCATCCTTGTCACATGAAGTGTATGAATATTTATGCTCAGTGGTATTGAGATCATAAATTAGATCAGCTTTTGTTACCTACCATATGGTTTATGAAAGAACATAAGTTTTAAGACCTTTTTGGATATAGAAATTGAATGTAAGAGATGTGGGCTTGCAGTTGATGTTTAATGGAAGTAAGAGTAACTTCCTTTATTTTTAAGTTGTCATTTGAATCAGTGATACAGAGATTCTTGAATGTGCAATGTTAAGTGGTTTTTCATTTTATAGTAAAACATCTGAAAATATTTTTGCATCTAATTTCTTTACTAGGTGGATGGATGATGGCCTAGTAAATGATATCACGCCAAAATTGATAGGAGACAGACCTAATACATACATATACACGAAAGCATTGGCAGAATATGTTGTACAAGAAGAAGGAGCCAAGCTAAATGTGGCAATTATAAGGCCATCTATTGTTGGTGCCAGTTGGAAAGAACCTTTCCCAGTAAGTTTTGAGAACTCTTTCTAAGTAGTTGGGATTAAGATTGTGTAAGTCAGAACCCTATTTAAAAAGCGTTTAAGATTGTGCATTATTTACTGAACATAGCTCACCATGGCAAAACTGTTTCTAGTCATAGACTTTTATTGTTGTTTTTATTTCAGTGTAATGTTGTGTATATAGAAATGCAGATCAACATTTAAAAAATCTCACTTGAAAATGATATCAAAGGCTATGGTGTTGTCTTGTCTGTTAGCACCCTGGCCTAATGAGTTTTCTCTGTGATCGACAAGAGATTAGACTCTTGGCATGTCAACATTTGTTGGCTTTTAAAATTATTTGTTGACTAGTTTCCCTTGCAGAGGTGATTGGAGTAGAGATGAGAATATTCAAGATCGTATTTTATTTCATTTGCTTTTAATTACCAAGAAGTAGCAGGCTGTCCAAGAGGAAGGCTCCTCCCTATACTGATCACAAGCTAAGAAAGATGTAAGAGATTTCTTTGATATGCTGTGGAAAAACAGGGCACTGTGGTATTTGAGAATTCCTGGAATAAGAGAAAACATAACTTAGATAAATTTAGGAAAAACCTAGGTCTCTATAGTGGTAGTAAGTGATAACATCTTTTATTACGTTAAAATTTTATTTTCCTTTGTAAATTTGAAGAGAAATTGTTATTTCCCCCAATCTCAGTATACGATATCAGCAAAGCAGTAAATAACACAAATAAAACTTGAATAGACTTAATGTAGCAAAAATACTTGACAGGTGTAAACGCCTTTTAAGAAATTTTTCTTGGCAAAGAGTTAATGGGAAAAGAGTAGGTAACTCCTTCACAATGATTTTTATTCAGCTGTTTATGCTTCCAGAGGAAGACTGATTCTGTTTGGGATGGGGAGAAATGTCCTCAACCTGAATCTGATGATCTATTTTGTAGTTTTTAGAAGAAAATTACCAGATATACATGTGATATAATACGTTTCAAGTAATAAATTTCTAGTTTTATAATATTTCTAAGCAGCCTCCCTTTTTAATTTTTGATATTAGGGATGGATCGATAACTTTAATGGAGCAAGTGGTCTCTTTATTGCGGTAAGTAAACCCTTTGATGTATTTAGTAGTCTATATATTTTTCTGTTTTCTATACATCTTTATATGTGTATGTGCACTATTTTATATATCTTAAGGTGTTGTTTTTAATTTCAACAAAGGCAGGGAAAGGAATTCTTCGAACAATGCGTGCCTCCAACAATGCCCTTGCAGATCTTGTTCCGGTAGATGTAGTTGTCAACACGAGTCTTGCAGCAGCCTGGTATTCCGGAGTTAATAGGTATATGTTAAATCTATAGTAACTGTTAAACATCACTTGTTAAATCTATAGTAACTGAGAAGAGAAAACAGAACTACTGACTAATGTTAATTAACCCTCAAGCCTGATAGTCCTATAACCAGTATATATAGGCATTATCACCTCCAACTGCAAGATTTGGTTTATCACAGGCAATAAAGTGGTTCTATAAGCAATAATTAAGAATTAGCAATAATTTTCTTGTACTTCCTATAGAATGGACAAGTTCATTAGCAATTAAAAATGAAATAAAAGGCCTGGCCCCACCCCCATGATTTTTTCCCCAAAACTAAAATTTTGTATAAGCTTGCATATATAAAGAGCCGAAAAGCACAGGGAATGGCTTATATCTATCAAATATGGCACACTAGAGCAGCTTTAGGTCTTCAGTCTAATGCTCTCCAACTGAGCGTTTTGGCTATAGAGCAGCTTTAGTCCATGGTTCTCCTTTTAAAAAAGAATAATAGCATTTACAGGTAAATTTTAAGCTTGTCAATAACATTTTCTCCATTTTTAATAAACTGCCCTATTTTTGAAGTGAGTATTTTATATCCTAGAAAAGAGTATGGATGGTATAAATTTATTGTTTCTAGTAAAAGGGAAATAAGCCCAAAACGTCTTTTAGTTAAAACCTCTGAAAATGGGAAGGTGATAGGAAGACCTGAGATTGATTATTGCTGTTTTCCTTAAATCAAAAAAGATACACCTGTTAATGCAAGAAAGAAAAATATGAAAAGAAAGAAACCTGTATGTCTTTATAAAAAATTATTTGGTAGGGTTGGGGAAAATGGTAATTATAGTTATTCAGATACGAAAATTCATCCTTTAAGGATAAATTGTAGAAAAGGTACCAGTCATCCTCATTTCTTCCTATTTGTATAGCATGTAAGATTTAGTTTGGATAAATTTGGCCTCCTTTTGTGTTTCAATGTTTTGATCTTTGTCTTTGCAGACCAAGGAACATCATGGTGTATAACTGTACCACAGGCAACACTAACCCTTTCCACTGGGGTGAAGTTGGTATGATTTTACCTGTGTTTTTGAATGTTAGAATAAATCTTAAAGAACTTAAAATGCTCACTGAATTTTTGTTAGAATAACCCCCTGAGACATTAAGGCCACTAAGTTGCCAATTTTAATTGCCATCTTAGAATAGCTACAAATACTGCCTTGTGGTTCTTAGTAATATTTGACAAATTTAAAAATACCTTACTATCCCCTCCCTGTCCCACCTTTGTCTAACCCATTCTATTTTTTTGCTGTCATCTGCAGCAACTTTCATATACACATGTTGTGTGGAAACAGTGTTTTTTTCCTCCCTCACATACATTCTCAATCCTGATATTGTCTACCCATAGACAATATACTTCCAGCTACACAAGTTGGCATATCTGAGGAGTTATCTAGTGATCCCAAGAATAATAACTAAGGGAGTTAGCAAGTAGGATACATTATGCTAGAATATTTTCTATTACACGTAGTAATATATTTAAATTCAAAAATTCATAGCTGTTATGAATGCTAGGTTGTTTAAAATAAAAATAGTACAACATAAAGTCTACTGAAATGCAATCATTTCAAGTAGTTGGTTTATGTTTTCAAATTTAAAGTAAAATATCTTTGTGGTATTTAGTAAGAAGTTTTATTTTACCTTTAAATTTTTGTTACTCTTGCAAAACAATTTTGATTTTAAAGTCAATCCTTTATGTCATTTGTTCTAGGGATTTTTTATGGCTTTTTTATTTCACTTTGAAGATTGATTATTAGAGCATATAAGAAAAATCTAGGATGATATATTAATTTATGATAATTATTTAAATAATATACTTTTTAAGAATTTTAAAACTTTGAATAACTTAGATTATTTGTAATATTTTATTGTGTGGTAAAGTTTAGTAAAAATCAAATTGAGCATCATTTTTTAGTGAATATATTTTTCCATTGAAATATTAACATAGATGATAATAGATTTATTGTGTTGACATTGCATAACCTAAGTAAATTGCAGCAGAAGTTAATTTTGGGTTGTTTTAAGCTTGTTGGTATATGTTAATTTGAACAACTTAATTATTCATAAACAAAGGATGATGATTTTCCTTTTCTTTTTTAAGTAAGTACAGTAATAAGAATCTGGAAAGAGGAACAGAAAGAAAGAAGCTATCGTGAGAGGTGAAATATAGAAAGTAACATTGTAAAGTGACATAGGTAAAACGCTAAAAGGATTTTTAAGAGTGAATTTTAGCAAAAATTCATTCATCTAATTAAAATTCATAAATAGTGGCAGTTCTAAAACCACTTGAGTTCAGCAGTTTAATACCCATATTCTCTTAGCTACCATAGTTGAATAGAAAAGTTTGTTTTTCAAATGAGCGAACTCTGACATATTTGGTAAAATATTTTGCTTTGTAAAAACATTATTTTTTTCAAAACTTCATTACATGGTTGTTATCAAAGCTGTTACACAACTTTTCTTCCTCAGAATACCATGTAATTTCCACTTTCAAGAGGAATCCTCTCGAACAGGCCTTCAGACGGCCCAATGTAAATCTAACCTCCAATCACCTTTTATATCATTACTGGATTGCTGTAAGCCATAAGGCCCCAGCATTCCTGTATGATATCTACCTCAGGATGACTGGAAGAAGCCCAAGGTAATGGTGACTAGCTCTGTCTTATCTGTTCCTCTGACTGTTAAACAACCCATGCTTACACTAAAATGCATATTAACTCTGTATTTGTTTATGCTTATGATAAGGCTTAATGGCCTTTTGTGAATGAGAAGACTCTTGAATTTAAGACTTTGTCAGAAAAGCAAAGGTAGTGTTGTGATTTACTCTAATTTATTCTAAAGTTTGATGATTAATTGTTGTCATGTGTTGAATTCTAGGTCTAATTTTAGGCTTTTTTCTGAATAACAAATAACACTCAAAATGCTTTGATGCTTATTTTTCCTACAGGATATTATCTAAATCATTCCTTCAAGATGAATCCTTTAAACCAAGTATTCAGGCGCCCCTGTATTAAGTTGTATTCCAACAGCTTATTGTATCATTATTGGAAGGGTGTCAGAGATACAGTACCTGCATTATTGCTCGATCTTGCACTCAGGTTGACAGGTCAGAAACCGTGGTAAGAAGAATAGCAGTAAATATACTATGTATTGGTAAGGTGGTGGAAGCTTGCTGGAGAGACAAAAAGTCGCTAGCATGAGCTTTACCTTTAGAATTACTAACCTGATTAATCACAATCACAATCCAGGTGCTGGGACATTTCTTAGAAATTGAGGCTACTTGGGGAGACTGAATCTCATCTTATTGGAACATTGATCCTCCAATACCCATAATAAGGAAATGTCCAACACCAAGGTTGTCATTGTTATTATAAGCTGAAATAGAGCCCTTCTCTCCCCCTTAAAAATTTAGGGGTGAGTTTAATAGGGGATTAAGGGTAAAATGTTTTGCTTCAAGTGCATTGTGCAGTTTTAAATGAAAACCATAGGATACTGCTAGAAAATTAATTGATCTCAGTTGCCCATTCAGCTTATAATATGGTAATTAAAGTTTTTGACTAATTTTCCAGGTTGAGAATGTTGTAGTTTAAAAAGTTAATAACAAATTGAAAAGTTCTATTATTATTATATTTGTTACAGCCTTTCTCCTTTCTCCTTTTTCTATTGAACTTCCACAAACCTAGTTTTCCTACTGTTTTTACCACAACTATAGCAAAATGTTCTATAAAAATATTTAATTTTTTAAACTACATTGGCATTATAGTGAAGCCTTTGATAGGAGAGTTCAGGATTTGAGTATTTATATGTAAAGAAGATGCTGGTTTCAGAACTTCCATCAACTGCTCAAAAATAAAAGTGAGGTATCTGCCAGTTACAGAGTATCAGGATCTGAATTACTTCTAGGGATTTTCTGTGGATTCACTTGTCCGTTATGTTCCTAATCTTGTATGTTAAACATTGGAATATATGAGAGGTGTGGAATTGAGCAACTTTAGAATAGGTAAAGAAATACTTTGGGGGAAAAGCTCCAAAATACATCAGAATTTTCAGGTTTTTCTAGAGTTATCTGTAAAGCGCATTATTTATGGCAAAAAAAGCAGATATACATGCATGAGTGATGGGAATGCATGTTGCTTTTTTGATACTAATAAATTCATTTCACATTAGAGCAGAAAAGTCAAAACTGTGTCAGAAAAGTGAACGTATTTCTCTGCCTTGTACAGAAAAGGGGACTTAGTAAAATTTTAAAAACGAGTAAACAGCAAATTTTATTAAATAATTTATAGTAGCTATTGCTGCCTAACAAATCATCTCAAACTTTGTGGCTTAAAATGACAGCAGTGATTTTATTATCACTTTCAACTTACTATTTCTCTCAGGATTTAGAAATTCTAGAAGGAATCAGTTGGGCAGTTTTAGCTAGGATGGGGAGGGGTGTTTCGTATGTATATGGTCAGATGGTTTGGAGAGGGGGGTCCTGCAGTGGGATACCTAGTATCATTGTTTCTTCATATGGTTTCTGCAAGGGCTACTGGTTATCTTAAGGGTGTTGTCCTACTACTTGCATGGCTAGTGACCTACCTTAGGAAATCATGCGGCACTACTTCCACCTTATTTTAGTCACAAGAGAGTCAGAGTCCTCCAAAATTTCAAGGAAGAGAAATACAGAGAATGGTCAAGATCATGTTGTAAATAAGCAAGTGGGATAAAAGGTGGTGTTGCAGCCATTTTTGGAAAATGCAGCTTTTCTATAGTCAGCCTTCTGGCCACAACAGCTCATATTCCTTCCACATGGAAAATATACGTGCTTCTTCCTCTCCAAGATGTCTCCCCCTCAGTTTGTTGTCAGTGTTTGGGCAACGAATCTGGTGCTATTGCAGATGAGGCTCTTTAGGTGGTTTTGCAGGTATGATTCCTCAAGTATTAAACTGAAAACCTATGAACTAGAGTAACAAGTTACCTGCTGCCCATATACCCAGCATGTAATGGTTAGACAAGCATAGGAAAGTGATTTTAGACAATCTTGTTCCAAAGAAGGAAATAGGAAACACGCAGCCATCTCTGGTCCATAACAGTTCTGAATTCCAATTGGTTATGTGTTGATGGTTTTTTAGGGCGCATTCCTGCTCTCTCGGGGTTTTCTGAGGCTCTCAACTTTCTGAGTCGTCCTTCTTTTTTCATTAGAAAATGGCCTCTGTTTGCAACTTTAAGCATTTTTACTCTACTTCCTGCCGTCAAAGGTTGGGAATCCCCAGGGCAGATATTGGCAAATTTTCTATAAAGGTTTGTATAGTATATAAGCATTGGGGACCTTATGATTTCTATTGCAATACTCAGCTTTACTGTTAAATGTCTCTTCTACCTTTCAACCACTCAACTCTGCAACCATAGACTTTATGTAAGTGAATATTTACATATTCCAGTAAAACTTTATGTACTAAAATAGAGGATAGATTTGTTATAGTGTCTCTAGTTCACTGACCCTTCATCCAGAGGTCTCTCTTCCTTTTTTTTTTTTTTAAAGATTTTATTTATGCATACAAGCTGGGGTACAGGCCAGAGGTGTGGGGTGGCGAGAGGGTTCACCAGAGACAGAGTGGGGAGCAGCACAGGCAGATCGAAGGAAATACACTGCTGAGGGGAGCCGCGGGCAAGGCAGGAGAGGTCTGCTGCACCATGTGGGAATCTCCCTGGCCGGGCGTCTAACTCGCGTCACTGCTGCCGACAGCTCCACAGCGCAGTGCTTAACCGCTGCGCCACCAGGGAGGCCCTCTCTCTTCCTTTTGTACTTTCTTTCCCTTTAAGTGTAAACTGATGATTCCTTTTAAATGTGTGGGTTTCCTATGTATTTATTTTGAGACAATTGTAGATCAAAACCATACCCACAGATCTTTTTCAGATACGCCTTTCTCTATCCTGGGTTCCTTATGAAGTTGCTGTGAAACAACATCCTTAAATCTTAGATCATGACTCTTAGATCCTACCTCTTAAACAGTCAGGTTCCTTTGAGACCCTACGAGGGTTTCTATGAGACCCTATGAGGGTTTTTATGTCTTTAAGATCTGGAGAGCCTTTTGTTTCTATGAGGTACTTCTTTAGAGCTGTCTGAAGTCTTGAATCTTACATTCATATTCTGAATTTGATCTATGCTCAGAAGCCATTTCTTAAGGGAATTCCTGGCTGGTATTTTACTTGCCCTCCAGATTCTACTCACATAGTTTATTTTTTAAGATAACTTTGTCCTCTTTGAGTAACTCTTGGTTAGGTCATTGAATTTCTTTATTACCATAAGTGACAGTTTTGTCCTTCCAACCTCCAGCATTTTTCTCACTTCCCTTTAAGCTGTAAGCAATTTCCTTAAAACCCTTTTAAGTTATCCACTAATTAAGTTCTTCCAGGTTTCGCCAATGGTTTCTTCAAGGGCCTTCCACTTTCTTTCTACAACCTGATCCTAAAGCCAATACTACATATTTCATTTTTTTGTTACAGCAGCCACTCACTCCTAGTACTAGGATCTTTCCCCATTACACTGGTCAACAAACTTTTACAAAAGTCATGTTACTGAAATAAAATTAGTCATTTTCTATCAATTTGTATGTGATCAACACGAATATGAGAAATTATAATTTTGGCTCTAGTTTTTTTGTAATCTGCAATAAATGGATGTTTACCTCACAAAATGCATGCCAATAATAATAGGCCTACGGTTAATACCTGTTAAAAATCAAGTCATAGGCTACTTCTTAGATTTCTTCGCTTGTCTCTTATACAGCTGTTCAGGAGCATCTCTGGGGATTGTCCAGCAGTAGCCAGCCAGCATTGTAGTGGACCATTTTCCCTGGTATTTTTGTACCATTGATGCGATATCTTTTTTTTTTTTTTAAAGATTTATTTATTTATACAGACAAGCTGGGGTACAGGTCAGAGGCATGGGGCGGCAAGAGGGTTCACCAGAGACAGAGTGGGGAGCAGAACAGGCAGATCAGAAA
>PVIJ01006386.1:0-44119 GCA_004024925.1 Scalopus aquaticus | reverse complement strand
GTGGATCTTTAGAGACATATTGCAGTCAAGTTCTGATACTGCATTAACGTGTCTTCTACTAGTTCCTTGTAGTTTTCTGCCCTAACATTCCCAAGAAAGTTTGTAGACACTAGGTGAAAAGCATTCCATGCTTGTTTCGCATCACCCTGCAGCAAGTTGTTGAACCGGTCATCTATCCCACTCCCATAAGAAACACATGTATTTTGTATATCCCTGCTGCAATCCCATTAAAAGGTCAACTGGCTTCAGATCACCACAGACATGCCAGCTGTACTTGTTATACTCAATGGAATTCAGTAGCTGCTTTAAGTTATTGTATGTCTCTTTCATGTGAAAGCATGCGCTACTGGAATAGATGGAAGACGGTTTCCATTGTGCAAAAGCACAGCCTTAAGACTCAGTTTCAAAGAGTCTCGAAATAGTCTCTATTCTTGTGGGTCATGAGTGATTTCTAAGGCATTCATGAGTCCCTCAATATCAGAACAGAATACCAGAGTACTTTCCTTTCGGAAGAAAGGCTCCAACTGCTGGTGGCGCTTTCAATAGAAGGTAATTGTGCCATCTTCTGGGAGATTCCATTGTTGGAGTCTTGATCCTAGCAATTCTGCCTTGTTCTTGGATAAGTCCAAATCACGAACCAGGTCATTTAGTTCTTCCTGTGTTAATCTGTGTGGGGTTGATGATGCACCACAGTGAAAATCTGGATCACTACATGCTGATGGAACAGGAGAAGAACAGATTGGCTTACCCTTGTCTTCATCAGATGAATCAAGAGAATATTCTGCTGGAGGTTCTGGAATAGGAAGTCCCTCACCATGTGGAACTGGTCTCAGTGCAGATGGAATGTTTGGGTAGACTCTTCTCGACTTCTTTTGCTTTGTTACTCCGCCGAAAAGAGGAGGAACCACGCAGAAGTAACAGTCTTTTATGTGGTTGCTTGGCTCTCTCCATACCATGGGGACTGCAGATGGCATTGATGGACTTTTGCCATTCAACCACTGTGAAAACTGTGTTGTACATTTAGCACAGCATATATGCAGGGCCCAAGGCTTGTCTTGGTCGCCAACCTTGCATCCGAAGTAAAGGTGATAAGCCTTCTTCACTTGAGAAGTGATACTTCTCTTCTGGTTGGCAAATGTCACTTCCCCACAAATAGAGCAGAAATTGTCCATGCTATTAACACACTTACGAGGCATGGCTGTTCTGTATTGTGCCTAAATGGATAAAAGAATAGTAGTTCCATGGAACAGTAGCTTAAATTGTCTCACACAAAGTCTGAAATAATTTCAGTGCTCAACCTTTCCGACAGGGCTTTATATAGTGCACTGCTGACGTCAGCTTCAATAGCTGCTTTCTTCAGTATTCCATTGCATCAGAAAATGATGCAATCAACTCTGGATGATGTGTGCATGATGATAAGTGTTATGCAATGCGATACAATATTACATCATTCTAGGCTGATTTAGGATGTTGTTGCAGTCCTACTGGATAAATTTACACAGTGAAACATACAAAATGAATTATGTGAAGAATCTTCAAAACGAGAGCTAATAAAACATTTTCAGGGTTATATTCATGTTTAGCACATCAAGAAACTACAGATTAGGGCCTTTTTAAGTCAGTAATGATCTCAGTGTTGACCAGTGTTATCTGTGTTGCATTATGAATCACCTCAGATACAGTGTCTTTGAATAATATTTTATTTCTTATGATTTCTCTGCATCAGGAATTCTAGAAGGCTTTGGCTGGATGGTTCTGATTTAGTGTCTTTCAGGTAGGGTCTGGAACAAGTACACTGGAGGAGAGAGGTAGAGGAGAGGAAAGATGTAGTTGCATTGACTGGGCATCTTTTTCTATTATGTAACCTCTCAGAACCTCTCCATTTCTCCACGGAATACTTTGGGCTTCCTCATAGCATGGCAGTCTCTAGGAACTGGACAAAATACATGGTGACTAAAGGCCTCAAGGTTGTGAGTATTCTAGTGAGTAAGGCAGAACGATCTATAACCTTTTCTTCTCTGCCCTTGGATATTACCCAATATCATTTCTTCCTCATTCTATTGGTCAAAACTTATCTTTACTTTTGATAGGAAGATAGTCAGAGTGACATAGGTAAGCATGTAGGATGGGAGGTAATATGCAGCCATCTTTCAAAATTAAAATCTGCACCATATAGGAGACATCAAATAAAGAATCTTCTGACCTGAGATGTATCCTGTGTGAGACTATAGGTTTCAAACAGGAATGATTTTTGACTGCTAGGAGCTTTAAGTCTAAGAGATGGAAAGTTTTTTTATTTTGGCAATGTTAAATACAAAGTCTTACAATTTATATTTTGATTTGTTCAGATATTTATTGAGCAAGTTACTAGGTTTTATACCTTAAATTGGGACTGTAATATAATGCCCAGTTCTATATTTAACTGATGTTAATCATGTCGTTCATGGTGTTCATTTTACATAGTTATATTTTTCTGAGTATCAGTTAGATAAAAATCTGACTTGCTATATATCTGGACATAGTTTTGTTTTTATATATTTGATATTTAAAAGCAGCTTTATTGAGATCTAATTTGCATGCCATAAAATCCACCCAATGTGAAGTGCCCCTTTCAGTGGTTTTTAGCATACAGAATTATGTAACCTTCACCAAATCTAATTTTCAAACATATCGTGACGTATTAAGAAGTACAGTTCAGCTATGCATCATACTGGTTCCTGGTCAATAGTAATGGGGACTAGGATGCATGATATTATCACATGTGGAAGCAGTAAAAACTGACATTTAAAATTTGTTTCCATCGCCTTATTTTTTGTTTATTTAGCTTAACTTCTCTGAATCTGATCTTTTTTATCTGTGTTACTCAGATTGGAGATGATTTTCCCTCAGTTGGGACTTTTGACAGTATTTAAACATGTTTTTAGTTATCACAACTGGGGGAGGGGTACTTACTGGCATGTGACGGGTGGGGGCCCAGGGATACACCTGAGGTCCCACAGTGTACAAGATACCTTGCCCCCCCAACCCCTGTTTACTCCTCCCTCACGAACACGCACAACAAAGAATCATCTGACTCAAAGTGCTGAGGTTGAGAACGCTGCACTAGAGGAGCATTGACTCTTGCCCTACTCTACAGAATTGTGATTCTTTTTGCAGGTTGCCATAATATAGAATACATAAATATTCAGAATATACCTGTCAATATTAGTCCCTTATGCTTTTATAGCATGTTTAACCAAAGAGTGGCAATGCAGCATTTTAAGTTTCTTTTTATTTCGGATAGTATTTCATCCAGTAACTTTTATTTCTTTATAAATGCTCTATGAACTTCGTACATATGTGATCTTTTGAATTTTCTTTCTCCTTCTAGTTTTTCTACTGTTACTGTTTTTGATTGTCTAAATCAGTGATTGGTTTTAGGGTAATTACGTTACTTGACTGAATCTGAAGTTAAGCTTAGGTGAGAATTGTCAATGATAAAGAGTTAGGAAGAAAAACTTTTTAATAATACTTATGTTGGAAAACCAAGTTAACCAAGTATGTGTTTGTGTTTGAATCAAGTATACTGTAGTGGCTCTAATAGTGACTGTTGATTTGTTTACAAATCTATTATGCCTTTTTATTGTTTTCTAGAAAATAAACTATCAAATCACTTCTCTAAAAGCACCCTGTGTTGTTTTTCCCCAAGTGCTTCCTATTTACTTGATTATTTCCTGTCCAAATAATGGTCTTTGATGCTCAATAGTTATTTTTGTGTTCAGTGGAAGTTTTATTATAAAACTGCTTTTTTGCTTGAGTTGCAATATTTTTGCTAGTCCATGTTGCCCTATTTTCTCCCAAAATTCTGAATTCAGGATTTCTTTGTAAATATAGTGATTGTGTCATCACAATTACTTAGCTAATACCACTGTTTTGATTTTTCCTCATTTCTAATGCTCTAATTTTCTCCCATTTCCCCTATTTCTAAAACCCCTAATTGTGGGACTTTCTAAAATATATATAATGCTGATTCTTACTGTGGGAATATAAATAAAATTCTTTTAAATTACTTCTTTATAAATTATTTTTCTGTTTATTAGAGGTTAAGAAGTTTTGGTGTGTTTCGTTTCAAAAGATTCTTTCTTTCCTTTCTCTACTTATCATAGGTAATTATTATTGTATAACTATTATTGCTCAAGAGTAGTGTTATGAGATCAATGACTTACAGTGACTCATAATTTATAAAATAACAGATTTGAAGATTAAGTTTCCTCACAATTTTAACAAGAAAAAGGAATGTATTGAACATCCTTATTTCTTTAAGGGTGGATATTGGGGATTTGGGGAGATGAGATCTTGAATTTCTGTTTTAGAAAGTTTTTAGCATGAGTCATTGATTTCATGGCACATCGCGATAACCAAGAGTGATTTGGCAATGTTAAGGAGAAAATTATTTTAAAAAAATATATAGATTTGGAAAGAGTTGATTAAAAGCTAAACGAATATTTCTGTATACTTTGTTTCCATGATACTGAAGAGTTGAGATTATAATGTGACACAGTATGAGCTCACAGGAAATCTTAGTGAATGCAACTGAAGCAAATAAAATGTGGCTTAAGGAACACTAATTGAATCCATTTGTTTGCTTAGTACTATGTGTAGGAAATTTGACCTTAAAAATTATTTTTCATTCTGGATTTATAAAATGTTATTCAAAGTTGCAGAAATATTCTTATCCTCTGCTGATTTGGGTATTCATTGAATTACATATTACAATTTTACTGTTATCTAATCAATATAGAAACTGGTGTCCTGGGTGGTGATATTTTTCCTAATCTATGCAAAATGTGAATCTTTCAATTTTTCTTATAATACAGGATGATGAAAGCAATAACTCGTCTTCACAGAATTATGGTGTTTCTTGAGTATTTCACAAGTAAATCTTGGGTTTGGAATACTGACAATGTCACTATGTTAATGAATCAGCTGAACCCTGAAGATAAAAAGGCAAGTGTTTCCTGCTTTATATTAGAAAGTAAATCACATACTGAATTGAGAATCATTTGCAACCTTGAGGAATAATTAGATATTTTCTTTAATTATTGTGCTATAAGAAAGTCATTGCTTTATTTAGTCTCATTAAAGCTACAATCATAACTGCTGGTGAAATAAAGTTGTTTTATTTACAATATAAGTACTTGAGAGTGGAAAAGATATTTTCAAAATGTGATTAAAATGTTGATTTTTTTCTCTTTAATGTCAATTTTAAATTCGACTTCTTCACTGTTAACATTTTGAGAAAAATTTTTATCACTACGTATTTTACACTTTGTTAGTTTGAAACTCAAACTCTTTGTATTCCTTTTGTATTGTTTCAAGTATTTTAAAGTACAGAGTATAAATTAAGCAATTTCTATAGCCTCTTAATTATATATAGAACCTTAAAATATTTTATTTATATAATTTAACCTTCAAATATTTCAGCTGTGATTAATTACCTAGTATGGTTATTACCTTAATTCTCTATTTAAACCTCATAATTAGAAGCTATTTTGTTTAGTTTTATTTAAATTAAACTATATTTACCAGTGTCTTTGCTAACAGATATGTTCTCTTTAGGATCATTTTCTTTCTGTCTGAAATATATCCAGAATACCTGAATATGATTTAGTAGGAGTCAGTTATTAATACATTCTCAGTTCTTAATTGCTGACATGTCTCTTTCTCTTGTTTCTGTAATACGACTTCAGCATATTAATGATAGCTTTTTTGCTTATATTTTTATATCTGTCTAACATTGTTGCTATTGAAAAGTTAGTGTAATTTGCTGCTGTTTTACACATGATCTGTTATTCCTGGTTCCTTTTCAGAGTCTTTGTATTTTATATTCTACATTTAAAAAAAATTATCTTGGCTTGCTTGGGCTTCCTGGACCTGAAGGATTTTTGTTTGTTTGTTGTTGTTGTTTTTTGCAACTCAGGAAAATATTTAACTGATGTTTCTTCAAATATTACCTCTTCATCATTCTTTTGTGAATTGTTAATATATGGCTTGTTGTTCTCACCTCCAGCTCTTTGAACATTAATTTCATGTTTTGTATCTCTTTGTTTCTGCCTGAAATCTAGATAATTAATTTAAGTTCTGTGGCAATCTATCAGCTGTATCTAAACCACCTAATTGAATTTTGGGTTTCACTAATTATATTTTCATTTTTAGAAATTCAGTATTTCTTCAAATCTCATACACATTTCTTAAATAATCATCAGAATTTTTTCCTTGAAATATTAAACAATTGTTTTCAGTTCTGTTTCTGATAATTCAAACTTATGAAGATTGTGCAGCATCTGATCAGCTTTCTATGATTTAAACGGGGTCTCATGGCATCTTGTTTCTTTGTTGCTTTGACTATAAATTCATATTCCTTGAGAAATTTTAAGGGTAGTTTTTCAAGCCTAGATTGAAATTGTGGTTTGCTAGTAAGGGTTTGCTTTTGCTTTGGCCAATAATAGCCTAGTGACTCTTTGTATTTGCAATAAGGTGGCTGTTAGCAAGCCATGACCACTTTAAAATATCTGATCAGGTTTTTTAGCATGACTTGATGAATTCAGGCCTTAAGTTGGCTGTAGAGCTGGTTATTGATTACAGTTTCTCAAAGGAGATTTTTTTTAATCTTCCCAAGGCCAGTTTCCTTTCTCTTCTCATTTTATAGCTGAAGTTATGTCACATAGTTTGAAGCAGTTTTAAAAAATTATTTAAAGAATACTTTCTGTTTTTCATAACCTTCAGAATCCAGTGTGCATTTTTATAATCTAGCAACTCAGTTCAGACTAGCACATTTCAAATGCCTAATAGTTACATCTAACTTACGGTTACCATATTGGAAAGATTTAATTTTTGTCTAGTGGTTCTCCATGACAAGTCCTCAAAAGTCCCAAAGTATGGTGTTTCTCTGCACACTAATATGTGTAGTGGGTTTACTTTTTCACCTTTGCTGTGTGACTTCTTATATTTCTGCAAGAGTGTTCTATAACAAAACTTAATTTATAGGGCCATAGGCTTTTTTGCCTGTAACCTCCAAAGTAGGTTTAAGTTTTCAGAGTCCGGCCGATAATTTCAGGTTGAAAGATTGATGACTTCTGTTGATTGCTTTCTCCCTTCCTACCCCCATTCTATACGACACATACTACTCAATGGATTATTAGAAAGTGAGTGTCCAGGTGAAGAAAAGAACAGTATAACCCCAAGAAGGTTGCACTTATGCCCCCTCCCAATCACCGCCTCTTTTCCTCCTCTAACATTTAATGGTTTTTGTTTTACCCATTTTTGACTTTATATAAAAATGATTTTATGTAGTATTTTTTCATTCTTTTGTTGATAAGTATTTGAAATTAACTTTTAGAAAAAGTATGAACTTTTGAGTAGTTGTGAAAAAAACTACTCAAGGAAAGTAACCAATATTTTTTTGTTTTATGTAGACCTTTAATATTGATGTACGACAATTACATTGGGCAGAATATATGGAGAACTACTGCATGGGAACTAAGAAGTATGTATTGAATGAAGAAATGTCTGGTCTCCCTGCAGCTAGAAAACATCTGACCAAGTAAGTCTTACATGAGTTTGACTTCATTTTGTCTTTCTTATGAAATACTACTATTTTTTTTTTTTTTGATTAGCTGGAAGAATGAAAGGCATTTCTAATAATCTGCTAGAGAAAATGTTTACTTTTGGAGTGAAACTATGGTAGTTTTCATTTAGCCTAAGATTGTTGAAACTTATTTATCAATTTATATTGTTCCTTAGCACTATGTACAGGTACAATTTAGTTTTAAAAATCACTGTTATCTACTGCACAGTAAAGAGGTAAAAGTACTTTTTAAATTAGTTGTTTTTTTTAACCTTACACAGGCACAGCTTTGGAAGAGGAGAAGATATAGTAATACATCATTCAGCGTAGAATTTTTTGTTTATTAAGTAATTACAAATATTCCTTTAGTCTCTATACAAAAATAATACATACTATTGTTTTTTAAAAAATTCTCTGAAAAGAAAAAAGAAAAAAATCACAGTTAATCCATTATCCATACACAGTTAATTTTAAGTAAGCTTTTCTATTTGTAGTGTTTTTAAGTATAATTTTTATATAACACTTACCAAGACTTTCATCTTATTCTTCTCATACCTTCAACTTTAATGCAGCTTAACTTTAAGAGGCTTCACAGAATGTTTAGTTGTATAGATAGAAAACTGAAGCTTAGGGAGGTTGTGTTTGTTTAGGACATATCATGTATAAGCAGATTGATCTTTTGACTCCTAATTCCAAGTTCTCTGATCTACACCATTTCTTTGAATACTGGAGTCCTATCTTGTACTTTCTGTTGAAGGTTAAGGAATTTATGCACATCATTATTTGTGTAAATATTTGTTATCCTATTTCTAACTCCACTGAAAAACATCAAAACTCTTTTGAAACCTGAACAAGATAATGTGCTCGCTATTCTTAGAGAATGAAAAGATTCTCTTGTATAGTACTAGTTCCATGTTTCATTCTTGAATGACATCTTTTCCAATTGGCCATTGATCATGTGACTGTCACCTGTAACTGAAGTAGTAATTTCACTTGTCTGACAACTTGTTAGCAGTTGATGTCAAAAAACAGTTATTTTGTCTATAGGATATGTATAATAAACAAACCTTTTTAGACTAGATAAAAAGCTCCAGAAGATATAGTACACATCTGTTGTCCCTGCAATATATTTGCTGCCTAGTACAGTACTAGTCATGCAAAAAGGTGTTCAGTAATGCTGGTTGAATATATTGATTTGTATCCCAAATATACTCTTATTTTTAAAAAAAAACAAAACAAAACTGTTGTTCATCAATGAAGGTGATGCATTATTTGATGCATTGCTTTCCAGACTCCACATAGTTAGGTTTGCTTGACTTTTGCTAATTTTGACTTAAGGATTTCTAATTTTTTTTTAAAGATTTATTTATTTATACATACAAGCTGGGGGTACAGGCCAGAGGCGTGGGGCGGCGAGAGGCCTCACCAGAGACAGAGTGGGGAGCAGAACAGGCAGATCAGAAACACACTGCTGAGGGGAGCAGCAGGCGAGGCGGGAGAGGTCTGCCGCACCATGTGGGATTCTCCCAGGCTGGGCATCGAACTCACATAGCACGCTGCCGACAGCTCCACAGTGCAGCGCTCAACCGCTGCGCCACCAGGGAGGCCCAGGATTTCTAATTTTTGAATAAGCTTCAAATTAATAGAATTTTAAATTTGATTAGATTAAAGACTAAGTGTTATCTACTATCCAACAATGTTTTATTCTGAAAATACTGTCTAATGTGTATCTTGACTTGCTTTCCAGGTTGAGAAACATACGTTACGGTTTTAATACAATCCTTGTGATCCTGATCTGGCGCATTTTTATTGCAAGATCACAAATGGCAAGAAATATCTGGTACTTTGTGGTTAGTCTGTGTTACAAGTTTCTGTCATACTTCAGAGCATCCAGCACTATGAGATACTGAAGTCAGGAATATAGCATTAGAACATCTATGCATATGGTGGTCTAAATGCACAAAATGTAAAATGTACTTAAATCATCTCACCTTTGTCAAGACATTAAACCATCTTAGATCGGAGTGTGGAGTAAATTATGATACATCTTATGTGACATTTTAATGTTTATGCTCATAAAACCTAGTTAACACACTGTGGTATGCCAGTTCAAATTTACAACAGCCACCAAAACCATGACTTAACATTTTGAGCCCTGGGTAAAAGGAATGGGGGGTTGAGGGTAGGAGTGGGGAAATAAGAACACTGACCAGTTTAACTGTGCAATTCTGGAACGTTAATTAAAATATGCCTTAACATATAGTAAATTTATAATTCTAATATTTAGTGGAAAGGAAAGCATTTATTTGGACAGGAATATTAGCTAAGTGGTAGATATTTGACTCTTTAGTGTTTGATTTTTTTCATCAGTTGAAGTGGGTTTTAGTTTTGTTGAAATTATAGCCACACTATTTTTACATTACCTGTAAGTTATTGAGTGATTTCAAACATGAAAGATATGTTCTCATTTTTCTTTCTCTGTTTAGAATCTGATGCATATAATTTTTCTATAAATAATGAGTTGTTTTCATAATCAAAAGCCTACATATTATTTTGAAGACCCTACTGGATCTAAATGGGTTTGAGAGTCCTTATCCTTATCAACATATGCTGTATGTTTTTTGAGGGAAAATGAAAGTGAATTCAGTAAGACTGATATCAAAAAAGAATGGAAATACATTTTTCTTGTCCACATTTTGACCAAATAAAAATCCTGTGAGATTTTGTTCATGTTTTGAAGCTGGAAGATTTCTTGAGACTTGCAAGGGAAGGGGGGGCGGGGATTCACCATACTTGTACTCTCCTCCTCTTATTTAAATCTTATTACTAGGAATTAAAAAGACTTACGCTGTCTTTCCAGTAAAATCTGAAAGTGCATTACTATGGAAGAATGTATTTGTAGGTAGCCATAACATTAAGGAAATGTTCTCGTTGTAAACACATACTAATTTTTGACTTTGAGAGCTGAATTCCTTCAAGAAAAATAAAATAATGCATTACATAATGTGTATAAAATTAGAGACTTTCTTTACATGCCACATAAAGTAGCAAACAGTTGAATGAGTTTGAAGACACCGTTTTTTTTTCTGCATGAGGTTTTAGCTTTAGAGAGAAATACATTATAGAAACAATAGCCAGAAACTAATGTATATTTTAAAAACACATTATAATTCCCTTTAATCCTTAATAGTAGTTAACTCTCGATACTATTTCAGTATACAGTTGGTTTAATAGATTGATCACTATAACATGTCCTAATTTAGTTGATCAGATTGTACTATATTTAATCAACGATGTTATCTTGAATATATTTAATAAGGTCAGTTCACAATACAAAAAGTTACAAAGAACTTTACATCTCAAATTTCTTTGTCAATTTAAATGCAATGTATAAGAAATTTATTTTGTTATTGTGAAAAAACTAAATGTAGAGGAAATCACCTTCTTCTGTGTAGGTGTGAAATCTTGATAAGGAAAAATGCTTCCATTGTTGAAGCCGGATTCTCTGTAGTAAAACTTTTAAACGTTATTTTAAAAGAAATATGTATATAAACAAACACACACATATATATTCTTTGGAATGATACTAATGTATCTGGTCTAGGACCATACCTTGTATAAAGTATGAGAGACCATGGCAAGTGTCAAAAAATGGAATGAGTGATGCCTTTCATTTAAAGTAGCCCATGTAACTAACAATTGATGCTCTATACATTGAGTATTCTGTCTCTTCTAATACATTTCCACAATGTGTTGAAAACATGCTATGATTTTTATACATCTGCCGGGTATACTTAGAATCAGATGAATTGCCTTTGTGTCTTGCAAAAGAATCAGGTACAACTTTGGCAGACACATTAAGTAGATCAGGAGTATAATGTCTTCTGAACTGTGTCTTTGTCCTTGTAACCTAACCTAGAGAAATGCTAACTAGGAGGGCGCTGAGGTTACAACATTATTCATGTGTGTGTGTTTAGAATTCTGTTGAAAAGAAAGCTAATATGAATTACTCAATATGTTGTTCTGGAACTTGAAGTTCTAAAATTAGTATAAAAAGTATAAGATTGTTAATCCCCACAAACTAGACTTTAAGCTTGACTAAAATTTAAAGATTTTGGAAATCATTTCTGTTTGTGTCATTCACTTCAGTTCTGTTTGATTATATTTCCTACACAAACTCAATTTTTAACAGAATAGACTACTAAATTAGATATTTCTTTTAACTCATTTGATAGTTACATTGTATGACACTTTTGTTTTTTTCCCCCTTTTCACTCTTGATTCTTAAGCCTCTGTCCATTATGACATCATTGTGAGTATATTTAAATTTGACTTGACAAGATTAAGATGTTCTGAAACTCCACACAGAGATGCATGCAGTGTGTTCTTTGATTAAAGGATGGTATAAAAATAAACATTCTTTGAATCTGTGTAATAAGATTTGGAAGCAGGGAGGAAAAAAAGTCTTATTTTTTGTGTGTATGTTTGTCAGAACTGGTTCAGGGTTTTTTGCTTTTTGTTTTAAATGTAAATTGATAATCTTTTATAAGAAGTAAATAGAAGCATTATTGGGTGCCTTTGTTTGTAAACCAAAAAGTAATAAATGAATCCCTATATTTCCACTATAGTATTTATTGTATTTTTACAATAATTATCCTGAGAATTACTCATGAGATAATGTGGTTAGAACTACAGGAAATAGCCTGTCAACTTCTTACCAAATTTTCAGGTTTACTCATTATTTCTCATATCTTTTTTTAATTTTAAGTCTTTTACACAGCATTTTAGGGGAAGTATATAGGCAGGGGGAATACTTTTTGTTAAGGCATTATATTTATTAACTGGAATGAAGTGGTTTTTCCGTTTTCTATAAAAGTCCTAGGAGATTACCAGGGTGTTGTTAGACTGTAGCTACTCTCCTCCACATTAATGATCATTAACTTACAGGTACATCTTCAGCAATTTATTAAGTATAAGGGATCATTCATTAGTAATAGAGATTAACTGTAAAAAAGGAGAGTACAGTAGGGGTAGAGTGTGATTTTCCCAGCTTGCTCCTCTAGGCTGACTCCAAGTCTGTACTTGAAGCCATTAACATTGACTTACTCTATTTTGAGAAAAACTCTCTAAACTTTTGCATGAGAAACTAGAAACAGAAACTTTTTGCTGCACAACGATACAGAAATAACAATTTGTGATAAAAGAAATATGAAATGTTTTCTCATTGAACTCATGTTTTTGTCTTGAGGCATTTTCTAGTGATAGAATGAATCTATCTTTTTATGGTGGTACTACCCTCTTAAGTATAATCTTTGCTACCGTTAAGATGCGTAAATAAATCGTCTTTGTCAATTGATCATAGTTGTGCAAAATTGTTAAATAATTTCTTTATTTTTTTCTTTATTAAAGAAAAATTTGAGTAAAGTTAAGTTTGATGTGCTCCTTTGCAAGTGATGGCTCTAAAGTACACTTATATAGAAAAATATCTAGTGATAAATATGAGTTTGATATCTTTACTGTGGGTCTGAATTTAGGAATAAGGCTTTTTTTGGTCAGAAATATGGACTACCTATAGGACGTAGAGGAAGGAAAACAGTGAAGACTTTTTCTAAATTAATTAGAATATAAAAGCAAAATATTTATTTTAAGAGTCTCTTCTAGATTTTTTTTTGAAGAAATATTTATTTATGCATACAAGCTGGGGTACAGGCCAGAGGTGTGGGGCGGCAAGAGGGTTCACCAGAGACAGAGCAGGGAGCAGAACAGGCAGATCAATGGAAATACACTGCTGAGGGGAGCAGCGGGCAAGGCAGGAGAGGTCTGCCGCACCATATGGGAATCTCCCCGGCCGGGCGTCGAACTCGCATCGCTGCTGCCGATAGCTCCACAGCACAGTGCTTAACCACTGCGCCACCAGGGAGGCCTCTTCTAGATATTTAACTTAGTGTTCATGTTAGAAAGTCATAGGAATGAATTTTATAGGGTGTTTTTTTTTTTTTTAATTTTATAGTGTGTTTTCCAAAAATGCTTTGGAAGCAGAATTGCTTTATTTTCTGCTGCTGTCTGGAAAACCTGATTCTCACTTGCATAAATCTGTCAAGTGTTTTCCTTCAGTTTTTGTAAGCAAGGGGTAACTAGAAAATAATGGATTAGGGAACTATATAAAAGTGCTAATTTAATAGTCTTTGACCTATACAGATCATGTGATTCAGTGTAGTATTAGAGCTCCTTTATTGGTGTTATTTTTTAACAAGCACACTGGAGCCCAAACATACAAATGAATACAGTTTTACATAACGTAGTCATCCCAGGAGATTATGTATGTATTTCATCAGTACTTGTTTTGACATTTAATACCTAATTTTCTAATCTTTCACAGGTCACTATCATTTTTCCTAATTTTGTTGTTGGTTTCTTGAAAATGAGCCTTGCATCTTTTTCCTTATAGAAATAACACTAGCAATATTTGTTGAGCACCTCCTATGTGTTGAACTCTACGCCTTTTACATTAATTCTTTTATGCCTTACCGGAGAACACCTAGATTGCCCATATTTTATAGATGTGGTAGCTAAGCTATATGACATTAATCACCCTGTGTTATACTGCTAATGCAGAGCCATGTTTCAACTCAGGTAGTGTAGCTCCAAAGCCCACGATACTTGCCCACCACACTACTACTACAGCAACACAATTGTCTCTGACTATTCAAAAAGGTTCTCTGACATGCTGTTGTACTAAAATGCCTTTATTGGCTTCTTCATTTCTCATACCCAGCATTCACGTATTCAACAGATTTTGAGTACCTATTGTGGGTTAGACTCTTACGTTTATTTTGCAACTGTTATCTGTATCACTCACCACACTAAGGTTCTTTGTGAGCCAGACCTAAATATGACACACTGCCTACCCTTTAGGATTTTTAACTTACCATAGCTTAGTAAACACAATTTTAGTATGACATGTAAAGAAAGAAAAGAACAAAATACTGAAAGTACAGAGGAGTTATTTACTACTTAGTATTTCAGGAAGAGCACATGCAAACGTGACATTTGAGTTGTGTTTTTAAGTCTGCTTGGGAGAAATGCTGGGATAGGGATGCATTCCAGGCACAGAGAACAGAATTTGTAAAGACTGGGAAGTGTGGGGAACAGTGAGGAAATTTTTGGTGCTATAGGGTAAGATGAATTAGGAAAGATGAGGTTGGGGAGGCAGCTGGAGCCAGATAGGGCCTTTGCAGGTTCTGAATTCAGTGTAGACAGGAATGATACATAAAAACTCAAGATTCCCCTAGCCAAAGCACACCCAATTCCTATTGAATAGGAATAGATTTTGGACTTTAAACCCAATATATTTCTAAATGAAATCATTTTAAGAGAAAAAAGTCTACAGGTATAGTCTTTGAGAATACAAGTCATGTCAGTTTTGAAACAACGGGTCTGTTATTTAGTTTTCTTGTTTTTCGAAAAGTTATGCTTCAACCAGCAGCAGTAGCATCTGCGTCACTTGATACCTCAGTAGGAATGCCATTTCAGAACCCATCCCAGGCCTACTGAATCAGAAACATGTTTCATAATTTCAGCTTTGTTCTAACTCATACCATATTATGAGCACCCTCTCGACTCTCCCGGGTTATCAAATTCACTTATAAGCCATTACATATAGTCAGTTTAACAGACCATCAAATTCTAGGTTATCACAGAGAAAATGGATAATTCCTTGAAGAAATGTATTGGGCTCACAGGCTGTTCAAAAATTCTCTTTAGTTTAATATTAAAAAAAAAATGCCAAACCGCTTAAGAGGAAAGTGGAAGGAGCCCCTTCGGTTCTAAAGGAAACTTTTTTCCCTTGATGCAGAAAAATAAATGCAAGGAAATAAAATGTTGATGGTGAGGCACTTGAAAACTTCGGGTATGCAGTATGGACCTAGCCTTCTGTGTTGGAGAGACTACTGCTTGTTTGCCCACCCTGGTCCCATTGCTCCTGTAGAAGCCTTTTGTCACATGGTTCATTAACAGTTTTTCTGTCTGTTCTTGCCTTTCCCATCTCCCATTTGAAAGTTCCCTTTCAAGCCTTCCTGCGTTATCTAACTTTCTTTTTCCAGGAAATTGGACCAGTTTACCTTCTAGGAGACTGAATTCCCATGATAAGGTCCATACACACGAAATATTTGCTGCTTAGTGAAATAACTAAGCAGTTAAAAATCAGTGTCGAAAGGAATTCTTAAAGAGCATTCAAATATTCATTGCTAACTTGCTATAATCTGACTACAGTTTTATCACTGACCCTTGCATGTATAGGGATCCTTTCCTTTTATTTGCCTGATAATTAAGCAAATAGTCATTAACAGAAAAAATGGGGAGAGGGGAGCCTTCCCTTGAGATATAATGTAAATATAAATAATAGTAAAAAAGTAGCTAGGAAAGATATGTCAAGCATTAGGATTATTTAACTCCTATTTGAGTTGAATATTTCTGACCCCACATTCTTCACGATACTGCTAGAGTTCTCTAAAAATTGTTAATAAAGCCCAAACTGAAAATTCCATCTTTCTCTGGATTATGCAGCTCTCTTTACAACCTATAATCTACCAGAAGCCCGGAGTCCTTTCCATCCAACCCTCAAACTAGGGGCTCCCATACCTGGTCTGTAATCAAAATTAGTAGGGTAACGTTTTAAACATAAACAGGACCCATCTTCAGAGTTTCTGAAAGTTTAGTGAGAAGTCTAAGTTTGACTTTACCCTCCACTGACTTTCCCCCAGCCAGTGGTATTCAGCAGGGTCATCTAAGGAATTCCATAAACATACTGGGAGATCTGGGACAGGGCCCAGGCATTTGTATATATAACAAGCCTTGTGGGTAATTTGACACACTTAGGGCAATTCAAGAACTGCCCAAACCTTTTCAAAGAATTTCTTGCCACTCTTGAGGAAGAAAATTCCAGGATTTTTCCACACAAAATGGAAGCAGATGACAGTAATATGCAAAGTTGCAGTTCTTTAGCATTTTCCAACAAATTCCACTGCCATTACAGTGCAAATATTCAGATTGTTTTTGTAAGTGGATCTTCTGTGTCTGCATCTCCAACCTCACATGGTAACTGCACGAGTATGTGTAAAATTAATAATAACAAATCTCTCAGGGCAGAGAAGCAGAATTATGTAGTGGAAAAAGCATTCGTTTTGTTGAGAGGAGGTGTGATCCATTGCCATTACCAGTTGTTTGAAAATGAGTCAGTCAACCTCATAGCCTCAGTTGCCACATCTGTAAAACTACCTACCGGGAGGGTGGTTGCAAGGGTTAAGTTACATAAGGACTAAATGAATATAAAGTGTTTGGTACATAGTGAGTGATCAGTAACTTTCTTCAAATCACTAAAACCATGTATAGAATAAAAGTAGGGGTTAATTATAGAATGTTATAGTAACACAACTAATTTCTCCACTTTCACACTATGATTTTCCATTTATGATACTTCTATCACATTTCCTCTTTTATCATTAAAGATGTGAATTCTGAATATTTTAAATGAAAATATAGGAAACCAGTTTTCGCCTAGCAAGGTTGTTACACTTTAATTGATCATCCCTCTTTCTCCACTGTGACTTTTCTGCAACCTATACCTCTTGCCCACTGGGACAAAATGGGGATCCTTTAAAATTTCCCCAACCAAGAACAAAATTCCCACTTACTCATTGCACCTGAGGGCAGAATAATTTTTTAAAGATGTCCACTTCCCAGATCATCCATTCCCAAAAACTTTTTTGTTAGCCATATCTTGAGACAACTTGCCCCCTTTCTCTATCCAATGTGATCTGTAGTTAGCTAGTTGTCAAGCAGACAGTAGTTTGTCCTCTTTCTGGGGTTAAGAGATATATAGCATGTCTTCCATTTATGTTCCAAAAACATTGTGGGAGTTTCCTCCTCTTGTACTTAAAAGAGAGAAACCTGAAGCGCAGTAGTGTCTTTTTTTTAATTAGTTATGTAACTTGGCTACTAAAGCATTTATCGTATTATATCATACATATGATATGATAAAGATATTGTCATTATCATACATCCCATTAGCCCTGTCATCCTCAACATTGAAAAATTAAAGGAACAGGGTGATCGGTGTGCTATAGTTAGAAGAAGCCTCAAATTATTCAGACAAATTCCATTTAACTGAAATGGAGGGAAGTCATCCCACCTTCACATACATTTACAGTCTCCCTTTTTGAACACGAGACCTTCCTTAGAATCAAGACATCAGTAGTTTCCAATAACTAGAAGTTGCAGAGTACCTGTGTTTGGAAATTGTGAAATCACAGGTTCTTAGCTCTAGTTTGGGCCTTTGCTTTACCAGGCATTCCATACAGTTTTCTCACCCTCTCTTCCCTTTCAGATGAGACTATTACAATGTGTCCACATTGAGTTGTAAGAATTTTTTTTTCCCTAGGCTTTTTTGCCATTGCATTTTAAGCCTAGTGTTCACAAGATCTCTTTACCTTGGCTAATATTTTCTAGTTATTTCATTTGAGTTTCTAATTCTGATTTACTATCCTTACTTTGATAGTGTCTATGGTCCTCCCCCCTCCCCTCCCCCAGTCCCCTAAGACCATTCCTTTAAAGTCCCAGTGCGGGATGGATGTTCTTCACTTGCCCTTGCAGACCCACTCTCCACCTCCGCAAGTAGAACCCACGGACGGCACACCAGGGTGCCTTTGCTCTGGCTTCCAGTTGGATTCAGACAGTGGGAGGCACTGGCAGTAATAGAAGACGAGATATTTATTCCTCAGTTGCTCCCTCTGGGTTCTGGTTTGGCAGTGTTGTGTTCCCCTACCAAATGCCATTGCTTCCTTAGAGTGGTGTCTCATAGCCCCACATAGCCCAGCGTCCTGGGTGTCACCCTCCCACCCCCTTGCCTGCAGGTCACCACTGTCGCCAGTCCCTGTGTTCCTCCCTGGTCTGCTGCCATAACCCTGCTCATGCTTCTCTAATCCCTTCTTAAACTTTTCTCTGTGTGCTATTTCCTCTCTGTACTTAGTACAGCTTCTCGTCTACATCTTGGCAGTGCCGTGCTGGTTCCTTCCACTGGTAGGGTCAGGACCCCAAATGTGGTAGAATAAAGCCTCATGTCTGGTTCTGAAAAAAAGTCTACTGCTTTTTTCTTTTTTTCAGGTTGACTGTTACTTCCCCTGTCAGTACCTAATGTAAGCATACAATTATTACATGGGAATTAGCCCTGCTCTTCCACATATATCACTATAGAGCTGACTGCTAAATTCACAGGTTTGGTGTAGGCAAAAGGCAAATTATTTGCCTGGAAAAATTCTACCTAGTCTGTTTTCCTCTATGGATATATCCCAAACCCAACACACACGCACACACACACACACACACACACACACACACACAACTTCTATTGTATGTCAGATAATGGAGCTAAAGTTGTAATACTTAAGTTTATTGTTCTTTATTCATTCCCAAGATCAACCCAGCCTTTGGAGAGGCTGCTGAAGGTGTCCCAAATGAAAATTCTCTCTCTCTCCCTATGCCCCAAATTCCCCTCTGCCCCATTAGTAAAGATTTCATCATCCACCCACATAAGCTAGAAATAGAAATCATTCTTTTTTTGTTTAAAGACTTACTCATTGTTTGTTTATGTGTAGAAAAACTGGGGTGTAGGCTGGAGGTGTGGGTGGTGAGAGGATTCACCAGAGACAGAGTGGGGGGCAGAACAGGTGGGTCTATGAAGTACACTGCTGAGGGGAGCAGCAGGTGAAACAGGAGAGATCTGCTGCGCCATGTGGGAAGTCCCTGGCTGGGGATTGAACCCAGGCTGCTTTGCTGCAGGAGGACCATTGTGGTGGTAGTGCTGAGACTTAACCCCCAGGCCACCAGGGAGGCCCTGGAAATCATTCTTGATTCTTCCCTCTCTTTATCCTATTGTATTAGTCACCAAATCTCCATTCTATTCCCTTAACACTGGGAATTTAACTTCCTGTCATTTTCATGGCTACTGCTGTGGCCAGCGACCAACACTTCTACCTGGATCCTGATAATATCTACTGGTGCCTTTGCTTCCTCTCTGAAGCATGCTTTTATCAGCAGCTGAACGATCTTTCCAAGTCATAAATCTGATTGTATTAGCCCCCATACTTAAAACCCCAAGTAACTCTCCATTTGTATGTTACTGCCAAGATCAAATTCATACTTTATAACACAATTTCTTAAGCTCATTTATGATCACATCTTCCCTACTTATCCTTCTCCAGCCACTTGCTGTTCTATCAAAATTATAATCTCTCTCTTGCCTTGATTATAATGTCTCTACCTGTAAAATTCTGTCTACTCTCACTCACCTTTACATTCCAGTTTAGGCATCAAGTCTGTATCGGGAATTCTTTCAACTGCATATATCCGAAAACCCAGGTTGTAGCTTAACTCTTTATATAAGAGGTTTGGAGAGAGGCAGCGACTAGTGTTGATTAATTATAATTGTCATAATACTGTAATTTATAATAGTAAGGTTAGTCTTACAACCTTTTGTTCTTATGGTCCTAGTCTTCTGATAAAACTCCATTCCACATGTTCATTCTCCTAGTCCAAACCAGGGATCACAAATAGGTTTTATCTTGGTATTATTACCAATCAATTGATAACTGACATCTGTGTTGACAAAAGATTTGAGAGACCCAGCGAATGGGGATGCCATGCATGATTGTTCAGTGATGTCTCCGAGGGGTACAAAAGATGGAATCATGCCATACGGCTAAGGTATCTGCCATCTTTTGTCAACGTACCCATCTCTAAGTGGCCTGATGTTAAGATAGTTTAACAGTGGGCTTGTTAATATGGAAAATGCCAATTCTGGAACAGGAAAAAACGTGGGTTTTTTCCTCTTAATTTGTAAATAGTAAATTATTCCAAACAACTTCCTTTTCCAGCAGTAAAGCCAATTTTTATATCTTTTGTATGCACTACTGAATCCAGCTTGCTAGTATTTCTGCTTTTTTATTTTTTAAAGATTTATTTACTTATGCATACAAGCTGGAGTATAGGCCAGAGGCATGGGGCAGTGAGAGGGTTCACCAGAGACAGAGTGGGGAGCAGAGCAGGCAGATCGATGGAAATACACTGCTGAGGGGAGCAGCGGGCAAGGCAGGAGAGGTCTGCTGTGCCATGTGGGAATCTCCCTGGCCGGGCATCGAACTCGCGTCGCCGCTGCCAACAGCTCCACAGCGCAGCGCTTAACTGCTACGCCACCAGGGAGGCCCTTTTTCTGCTTTTCAAAGCTTACTATGAATTGTCACACTACTTAATATGTTACAAGATATTTCCATGTATCTCCCTCCCATTCTTGTGTTACTATTGTCAAATACATTTTTTACTCTTCCAGATTTTATAAACTGCGTTGTTAAAATTTTTACTCTACATAGTTTTCTTGTAATGATCTTAAGAAACAAGGATTGAACATTTCTAGAGTTCTTTGTTCCTTTATATAGATTCATATTTCCAATTGGTGCTACTTCCCTTTGGCTTGAATGATGATTTCCTTTGGCTGCTGATGAATTCCTTTGTTTACCTGCAGATGTCTCTAATTTCATCTTCACTTTAAAGGCTATATTTCCTGGAAAAATAATTCTGTATTGACATTCCTATTTCCAGAGGCTGTTACCTCTCAAGGATTTGTTATAGTCCCCTCTAATTCTCCCTTTTCCTGGGTCATCATTGTCAATGACCTCAATACATGTACACCAAACTGGGAAGTCATCCTTGCCCCTCTGTTGATGAACTTGTCACTGCTCAATTCTGGTCCTCATCATCTCTTACCCGAATCACTTGTACAGTAGACCCACTTCCTCCTCTCTGGCACTTGCTCAGTTCATCCAATGTACCAGGATAGTCTTTCCAAAGACCACAGATTATATTATCTCACGCCTCTGCTAGACATCTTCAGTGGCTCCCCATTCCCTTAAAGTATGGTCTCAACAGAGTCTAAAATGAACCATCCTTGATCTGGCTCCTATTGACTCCTCTGGCACAACCATGTGGATGCCTCTACCCTTTTGCTGTTTTTTCCATCTGGAATGTCATCCCTATACTTTCCCTTTAATTTCACCATTTATTATTTAAGGTTCAATTTAGATGTTCCTTCTTTAAGACACACTTGTCTGATTTACATGCTCCTTATATGTGCTTATTCCCACTGCTTTATAATTACTTAGGCAGAGCAACATTCCAGCTGAGCCTAGAAAGGGAGCCATTACTGATGGGCAGGGCACTCTCTTGGGGTTCTATTTTCATGAGCTGATATGCATGAGAGTAGTTTGGGGGAGAAGCATTAAGTTGGGATTGGGAAAGCCATAAGGTGAGGGTCAAGTGTTGACTAACTGATGGGTTGCTTGGTGATTATATGTCAAACACCCCTTGGGAACTTCAAGAAATATTTGAGTAACACTTTGCAAGCAATTAAAGACTTTGAGTGAGTTATTTGAATTAATGGGTCCACATTTGTTTTCACAGGCTGCTGAGGACTGGGAACACTGAGTTTATATTTTTAGACTTCCCACACTGAATCCCATAATCTGAGGATTGGGACTATTCTTTTTTCTTCCTTTTTTTCCCCCCTGAGGCTAAGCACAGTGCCTGTATTAACAGAGGATGGATGGATGGATGGATGGATGGATGGAAGGAATAAATTAAAAGACTTTTCTGTTGATCACTTGCCCCGAGTCCAAGGGATCTGGAGAGACCACAGCAGCCCTGCACAGGCCAGTCCCAACAGCAATTACTCTCTCCTGTTACTTCATGCAGGATAATAGCCCTCTGGCAGTGAGAGGCTTGGCCCTCACCCAGGCAGATACACATAAAAACAACCAGTGGGGAGCTGTCTTGTGCAATGACTCTGGTGGCTGTGAGCTATGGGCCTCGATGGCACCCTGGGGAGAGGAGTGGCTCCATGAGGTGGCTCCTTTTCCCTGAGGAAAAGGCCACTAAATCAATACATTCTTGTGCAGCCAAGGCGCCAGCCCAAAGGGAGGAATTGACAGAGACAGTTTCTAGCAGTTCTGGAAGATAACACCCTGCCCTAGCACTTTTCTCTGTCCTGTTTTATTTCACAGCTCCCCTGGGTCCCTTTATAAATTGAGTGAGGGCCAGGAGAGTAGTGGATTCAGAGCCCTCGCCCCATCTCACAGGGGACCCATTGCAGATGTCTGCTGAGTACATCCCGATAAGGCTGGGGAAAAGAAGTAGCCTGGCTTCATCGCCTGGGGGTGCCCTGGTCTTGGGTTCCTTTCTTCCCTTTTAAGGAACAACCATTTCCTTGTGACTGAGAACAAACTGGCACAGAGAAAAGAACAAAGGCCCTTAGAGTCAGATGGATTGCCTGGCTCCGCCACCTGGGCACCTTAGGCAGCCGTTTACCTTCTTTGACCCTCAGTAACATGAGTTAGTTCACTGACCCCATTCTTGGGGTGAAGACCCTCACATGGGCTCAGAGCAAAGATTTTGACAATTCGCTGGTGCTACCTTTTTTAAACCTAAATTATCAATACATAATCAACACGAGGGTTTGCTTTCATTGAGCAAATTTGGCAGGTCTTGTAAGTGAATTCTATTGTATTTGGCAAATGTTTTTAAGTGTCTGTTTGTGTCCACACTTAGTCTGGAGTTCCAAAGGGAGAATGACATCATTCTGGTGCCAGGGACAGGATGACTGGGATCTGAGCAAGAGCCCCAAGTGGAAAGAGGAGGGGGTAGCTGCTTCTGGATCACAGTTGGACAACATCTCCCTCCAGAGTCCCTAGGGATGCTGCCGGCCTTTAGAACCGGTAGGCGCCACTTCCCTGCTGTGGCACCTGCCGAGTCTAGCCAGGAGGCCCTTCTCAACTTGACCCTCCTGTATCTTTCCACGTGTATCTCAATACCTCGGCTTCCCTTTCTCCACCCAGACCACCCATTTCCCAGAAAGGCTGCCAGTGGCATTTCAGAAAGGACAATTCATCATCATGCTCAAGTGTCCTGCACATTTGGACACGCTCCAGTTCACTCACCTACGCTCAGCCACTGACTGTAGAACCGGCATGCACCCCCTCACCACTCTTTCCCAAGGTCCCACTCACCACCCCCCCACCCCCCCTGACCCCCGCGCCCATCAGGTGCTCTTTGCATTTGCTGCTCCTCTGGTGGAAATGTGTCTCCCCACCCCCACTTCTCCACGGAAAACCCTGCTCAAAGGTCACATCTCTAGAAGCTTCTCCTGTTTCCGACAGGCCAAGTGAAGCTTCTCCTGTTCCCTACAGGCCAAGTCGCAGCTGCTGTCTGTGACCTGGCAGAGGTTTCCACTCTGGGCCGGTTGTCTGGAGGTCGATTTCCCTCTTTACGCTGAAGCCTTTGAAGGGCTGGACCGTGGCGTAGAAACTCTTTTGTTCAAGTTTAAGATGCAAAAGGTACCTACGCAGAAAAGCAGAGTCTTACTCAGCAGGGCGGGGCTGCACCTCGGGACCAGGCGGGGACTAGAGCTTGGCTTCCACTGCCACCTGGCGGCGCCCCAGCGCTCGGCTTTGATGCGATGGAAACGGCGGCTGGGCCCGCGGGCAGGCCGCCCGAGCGGTGCTGCTGGCGGGAGCCACGATGTTACTGCAACTGCTTCGTGCCCGTTATTACCGTGACAACTACTGTTGCAGCAGCTATTTACTGTTTAAAGAACTTTTATCTCTCTCACACACACTATTTCACCAAACCGCATTGAGAACTTGTGAAGTCAGAAGAACAGCACTGATTTTTCTTATTTTACAAATGGGTAAAGGGAGGTTAATATGAGTAACATATCAGCTATTACTACAAAAATAACATCTTGCGTCTCCAGTTCCTCCTTATCCCAATTATTCAATGCTTAGGCACAGAGGCCTAATGGGATTTACAAACTCACATAGCAAAAGTTTTCCTATTGCAGAATTTGGGCTATGGGGCCCTAAAGCCAGGGTGCCCATACATTTCCTGCCCAGTAGAAAAATAACACAAACTACATATGTAATTAAAATTTCTAGGAATTATACATTTGTACAAAAAGGTGAAATCAATTTTTTAAAAATTATGTTAATTGAGGTAATGTTGGTTTACAAAACCATATGTTTTAGGTTACAGATTCTCACCTCTACATATGGATGTTATCACACCATACCCACCTAAACCCCAAAACTCCAGTCTAGTAGATTGGGTTCCCTCTCCCCTTTGCTCCTATGCATTCACCCTCCCCTGCTGATATTCTCAGTTCTGCAGTCAGATTTCAAGAGTTTATATCGTTTTATTTTGTCTGTTCCCTTGCTTTGTTTTTTATATTCCATGTGTGAAATCCTTCAGTATTTGTCTTTCCCCTTCTGACTTAGTTTGCTTAATGTAATCCTCTTCAGTCCCATCCACATTATAGCAAATAGCAAGAGTTATCTTTTTTTTTTTGGTAGTCAGTATATCTTTTGTTTATCTATTCCACATGTTTATCGACTCATTGTAGTTGGACACTTAGGAAGTGGCAGGAATGGAGATTGACTGGCACTTAAAAGGTGCCAGTCATTGTATAGAGGAAAGGAAATTCTGGAAAGTCTTGCTCTGATAATTAAATGTTTGGTTTGACAGTGCCACCAACTTGTCTCAAGGTCTCATCCCTCTGCCATGGGGCAAGGAAGGTATGCCTGGGAGGTGCCTGTTCCTTTTGGGGGAATGTAGTTATTTCAGGTATATTTCTTATCTTTCCAACTAGGGTATAAGTCCTCTTGGGGCAGTGTTGTTTTTGCACTATTTCTTTCTAGCATGTATCTGGACCCAGATGATACTCAGTAATTATAACAGGGTGGTCCCCAGGAAAAGGGGACATTTCAGGTCCCCTGCCCCACCCAAGGGAGGGTGGAGCTGAGCAGGAGAGATAAGAAGCTGGAGAAGAGGGAGAGAAAAGAGACTAGAGAAAAGAAGGAAGCAGGATGGAGAGCCAGAAGAGGAACAAGGAGCAGAGAGAATTGTAAAGAAGCTGCACTGGCCTGGACTGATTGAAACAGATGTGAGAGTCACGTGGGGAGCTTAACAATGGCAACAGTGATCTTGATTTTGATTTTGTTCTTTTCCTCCCAGAATTGTCTGGCTGTCCCTGACCCTTTTCTGTGGGTCCCTGACAAAAGGTGTTTTAGACTTGTGGCAGGCTTTTAGGCCCTGCTTTGGGCCAATCCCATTTTGGTGGACTTTTACCCACAAGGTGGTGGGTGACATTGGGTGCTTGATTTAAAAACTATATTCTCTGTCCTTTCTGTATTGCACACTAATGGTGAGACGAAGGGCAAGTTAGAATAATTAGGCAGCTTCAGGGACAGATAGGCAAGGACCTCGGAGAATTAAGGAAGTTAAGAGATAAGGGCAACAAATGGAGGAAGAAGGGAAAGATATAGAAAGTGTGCAAAGATGGGTGTTGTGAAACAAGAAGTTACCTAGCAGAAAAGGTAAGACCACCGAGAACTAGCCAATCATAGAGAAACTTATGGAATTTGAAATAATGAGGGAAAGAAAGTATATAATCCCAAACCCAAACTCCATATTGGCTTTTCTCTGCCCCTCCCAGGCAACTTTTAACTGGAAGTCTTTACTTTTTGTCTTTTTTCCTACTAAGCCTTTATTTTCTTTCTTAAACAAGATTTGCTTCTCTCTGCTTACTTATTCAAAAGTCTGTGAAGTCCTTTTTACAGCTTCACGAGACAAGAACCCGTGGTGGTTACAAGGGTGAAAAGCACCAGCAGTGACGGCTATGAGTACAGTAACAGCACAATTTGGCATCAATTGTATTAAAGTTTCTTTCCACTAAAGGTCTTAATGTTTTGTCTTGATGCAGCAGATGGCAGAACCTATTCAGAGCGGGCAGGTTTGGGGGTTTTGGAGTGCCCCTCTCCCTGCCCTGTAACCTAATTACCCACCTGAGGGCTACTTGTCCAACCATGATTTGAAGAATGACTGACATTTGAAAGCAGGAAGATATGCTGGTGTTATAGTGTTTAACTAGCAGTTTCTAAGGTTTTGTTCTGTGTGTGTGTGCACGCGCGCGTGTGTAGACAATTAGTTCATCCAATAGTAAAATGTTTTATGAAACGTAAAAAGCAGAGTATAGAAGGAAAAATCCCTCTCCTGGTCTGCGATTCCTGACTTCTTAAGTGGTATCTTCAATTCTAGGCTTAGCCTACTTAATTCTCCACAAAACATTTAATTCCACTTAGTTTCCATAAACAAATCCTCATTATTGGCTCTCTTATACCATGCTGGCCTCCCTTCTATTTGCTGGTTATATTTAAAAATACGAGCATGTTTCCCTCTGGTCCCTCTCTACCCCCTCACTGACTTCACTGACTGCACCCAAGGGTCTCTTCCCTGCAGGTCTGAGTAGCCAGAGAGAAGTCCCCCATTTGGAACCACAGAAAAATGCCTGCACATATTCAACTGTAAGCACAGAAGAAAATGTTACTGTTACAAACACAATACTGGTTATTCTTATGTAAATCTAGAGTGATTTCTTTGTTCCTTTTCAAGAGACTCATTTAAAAGAGGTCAAGTCTTGCCAGGGGGAGAAGATGATGGGCAGGTATAGGTGGAAAAACTCTTTAAGCTTTGTAGATACACCCTCTTTCTAAGGCCCAGCATGCCCAAAATGTAAGGTGGGAGGGGGTCGGTCTTGGTGCCTTGAGGGAGCTAAGAGGGGAACCCTTGCCTTGTCCAAGGGAGAGCTGTATGTGACCAATTTGTAATAGTCGCTGGGGTGGGGAAGCTGTGAGCCACAGCTCCACTATGCCATTTATGGGACGGCATGATCAATGTCTGTCTCTGTTAGACTGTAAGCCCTGTGAGGACAGGAGGGATCTGGTTTTTCTGTTTGACTTGGTAGGCATTGACACATATCTGTTGAATGAATGAATGAACTATACATATGTGCTCCTCAGTGTGTGTTTACAAACATGCATGCAACACACATGCGCATGCGTGTATATGTGCATGAACATATATTAATATGCACAAGGTCGATGTTTCAGTTGGTCAGTGTCCACACTTGCTTTTCAAATGTTGCATTAGTTGGTGAATTTTACTGAAGCACAAAAAGGGCTTAAAAAGGTGATAAAATCCATAAAGCCTCCTTGTGTTACAGTATTGTAAAGGGGCTGAGACCAAAGTCTGATAGTTGCTGATGCGGAGAGATAGCCCCAGGAAAAAATGCTAAAAAGGTATTGTAGTTTGGGGTGGAGACTTTGATAGGAAATAAAAGGGACCAAAGAAGAAGGAGAATTAGTCGCCATGATGTAGAAGAGGAGACCCAGCGGTAGGAGATGTAGCCGCCATGACTGAGAGTTTGGAAATTAGCTGCCACGAGCTTTTGAGCCACCAGGATGTAGCGTTTTGGATTGAGTGTTTTTGGAATCTTCGGTGTCTTTGGGGCCAGCAACTTTGGAGGCTTTGCAAGTAGCCGAGTGACTGAAACTGCTCCCGGTTTTGTTTTTACTGCAGCCGAAGAAAGAAGGAAAAGGCCCGTAGCGGGCACCTTCTTAAAATGCGTGAGTGCAGTCTGTTGGGCTGTCTGGCCACGGTAGTTGCTATTTTCAGTGTTGTTGGCCTGGTGCTGTGCTGGGGCACCATGGTGGCTCCGGGAACATCTCCAGTTGTGTCCTGTGTCGTCTTTGTGAGTTGGAACCTGGCCTACAGTCTGGTTGCTGCACTTCTGCAGAGACAGGAAGACGCCATGTGGAAACGTGGCCTATTGTTTGGAAGAGGAGCTCCACATCTGCAGTGGCCACCTTCCTTGTTTCTTCTTTGGGACTTAGAGAACTGGACATTGCTTTAAGTAAGGTAAGTGGCCATATTTTGGTCTCAGTAACTCTTTGTTTTTCCCTGTCTGTTAAATAAATACCATTATTATTGTTCCCTAAGCCTGACAGATCTTGCAATTGTGTGTGTGGATGCAAAACTAAGATAGTGACCTGTAAGCAATTTGGGCAGTGCCCTTGACCAGTTTTGATGCCCCCTCTGCCCGGTATCAGTATGAAGTCCTTGCTCCTTTTATCTTGGTGGCGGATGCTTCAAAGCAGGGCTCTTCCATAGGGTTAGGCACGTGTTATAACCCAGTGGCTCAGAATCTTTGGAGGGAGTATGTATGATCTAAAAGTATCACTACTTTGATTTAGTTTTTCATAAAAATATTTAGTTTTAAATTTCAAATCACCTTGCCAGAAGAGGGTAAGGGATTTTTGTGTTTAGCAAAAAAGGACAGAAGTTTAAAATGGTGGAAAAATACTGTTTCAAAATGAGAAAACCAGCAAGTGCCCCCATAAAGGACTGGTCTCATATATCTTTATTGTCATTTTTTTGCATCTCTGACTGAAGATAGACAATGCAGGCCAGGGACAAACTCTTTTGACACCAATGAAGAAGCTTTTTGAGCAGATGTAACTATCTCTTTCACATATAGATGAGAATAAGATGGTAGCAGCCAGGTCTGCATGGATACACAGCTTTGATGTTGGCAGAACAAAGACAGGTGTGGCCAGCAGTAATATGTGGTTCCCGTAAAGAAGAAATCATGGAGAGAGAGCAGGCAAAAGAAATGAGAGGGAAGTGGAATGGAATATAATTGCAGTCATTCAGAAACCACAGGAAAGGGTCTGTCGACCAGAGAAAAAAATTTTTTTTTTTTTTTTTTTTGGTGATGAAAATGTACCTACTATGGTTACTTGGGTCTTGGAAATATGACAACAAACAGATTTGACTGTGCCCTTTATCTGTCAAAATGAATGAGGAAAGCAGTCTATCACTGTGTGTGAGATCCCACAGGCCTGGGGCCTTAGTGTCCAGTGTCATTAACTAGCTCTGTTTGGAGGCTCTAGTTATCATTTGTAGTTTTTGTGGCTCAGCATCCATCTTCTCTTCTTCCAAATATAGTATCCCAGTTCTCTCTGTTTCTGGAAAGAAGCATGTGACTGGCTGGTTGAAGTACTTTAGCTCATGACTTTAGTGATTGGCTCTGGAATTGGTAGATATTCTATTGAGAAGCCAAAGAGGTTTGGTTTTGTATCTGAGTTGGTTCCTAGGGACGCATTGCATGGATCCTGACAATGAAGTCAACAGAGAGGGAAGTGCACTACAGAGAGATGGAGATGATGATTTTAGATCCCTGGATTGCATCATACCTGAAGTTAGCTACCCTTGTAGTTTTAATAGGTTTAATAGGTTTATAGGTATACCTTGTAATTTTATAGGTTTAACAAACCTATAAATTATCCTTCTTCCCCCCATTCCCAGACTGTTTGGCTGTGCTTTTTCTCATTTTTGAGAGTAGGAATCCTAAATATACTGAGTCCTATTCCTCTTTTAAGAAAGGCAAAGTTCAAGGCCATTTATGAATTTAGTGTCTCCCTTCTATTCTCCAAGTCTTAAAGCATGTCATCATTTTCTTGTTTGGTTGCTTTTCCTCTTTTCAGCCCTTGGAATACTTTCCACTCTGGAACAATCCAGGTCTGGGTGCTATATGTCCAGGGCCTTGAAAACAAAGCACAAGGTACATAAACATCTTTGACACACATGTTTGACTGTTCTTCCAGAAATAGAGGAGAAAAAATTTACCTTTTCTTTTGCCTACAGTTGGGGGAACAACTAGAATAAATATCTCAGTAAATTACCTGCTAGGGGGCCTCCCTGATGGCGCAACGGGTTAAGTCTTGGCCTCTAAGCTGTCCGCAGCCACTGCAGCACTGAGTTCCATCCCCGGCCAGGGAGCTTCCCACATGGCGCAGCAGACTTCTCCTGTCTCGACCGCTGTTCCCCTCACCAGTGTACTTTGGTCGATCTGCCTGTTCTGTTGCCCACTCTGACTTTGGTGAACTCTCTTACCATCCCACATGTCTGCCCTACACCCCAGTTCTTGTATGCATAAATAAATAAATCTTTTAAAAAATGACCTGCTAGGTAACTTTAAAGGTATAATGCTAAGGCAGTAACATTCTAGAAACAGAGACCCTAACCACAAACTCACTTTCAGGAACATTATAAGGACAGGACAACAGAGGAGGCAGAAGGGACCTGGCCCAGCCCTTCTTGATTAAAGACTCTTGCCAACTCCATTGGAGAGGCTGGGTGGCCCAGAGCTAAATACACTCTTTTGGCAGATTGCAAATTCATATGCCTCCAGTGGGTAACAAAATAGAACTGGTGGAGGAGGGAGGAGCACAGGAAGTAGCTGCTATTACGGTGAACAGGAGAGGAAATTTCAGGAGAGGAAGTTTCCGTAAAGCACAGCTTCAGCTCACCTTGGTCTTTTGTCTCTATGGGGAGTAGTGGGCACAGAGAGGCTCCAGGATAAGAGAAGCCCTAACATCTGTAAGTTCTAAATATTGACACACAAAAATTAGACACACAACAGCACCATCAGGGCCAAACAAAACACATAGGCTACCCAGAACCATTTTTTTCTGTTCCTTGAAGCCCAAAATAAATAGTCCCACTTACCTATCATATTCATCAGAAACCAGATTCCCCAAGCCTCCCAAGCTCCTAGACAGGTAGGTGACTGCTGTGGACTGGCCTGGGAAGCGGGTGTCCATGTTAGCCTGTTCCTTTTTCCAGATAGGGGACCTTTCTCTCCTATGGGAAGATCTCTCTCTCTCTCTCTCTCTCTCTCTCTCTCTCTGTGTGTGTGGTTTGGGTGGGTTTGACTCACCATCTGGATCTAAGAATCAGTCCACAGCCCTGGTCTGACTGGCCAGTCAGAGAAAGACTCGATTCCAAACTTAGTGGACTAGGGCAAATTTGGGTAGCACAAGAATTAAGTCAATGAGATACTCCTCTTTTTTTTTTTTTTAAAGATTTATTTATTTATTTATACATACAAGCTGGGGTACAGGCCAGAGGCGCAGGGCGGCAAGAGGGTTCACCAGAGACAGAGTGGGGAGCAGAACAGACAGATCAGAAATACACTGCTGAGGGGTGCAGCGGGCGAGGCAGGAGAGGTCTGCGGCACTGAGATACTCCTCTTCATTCGTTTATCAAAACTTATTAGGAAAGAGAAGCTGTCTTCCCTCTGGAATGGTGGAATGAGGATTGTGAATCTGGAGGGTCCAGGTGCCATCCATGGAATAGGACTTGGAGAAGAAGGACAAGATTGCTAAGGAAAGCAGTAAATGGGGAGCATGAAGGTGCTGTAAATGGACAAAATCTGAGCCCTCCGCTCACTGAGTTGAAACTACATCTACATCTGAGCTTTTGATTAGGTTACCAAGAATGTTCTTCTTTTCTTAAGACAGCTTCAGTTTACGATTCTCACACTAGTAACAAAAGTAAACTTATTAAATATATACTGTCTTGCTAACTACCGTGGAGTACCTCACACATTGTTGAAGCCTGAGAGTCTTGAGGGGGTCCCAGTGGTTGGGAAGAGGGGACATCTAGGAATCCAAAATTGAGACTGTGGAGAGATGGGCCGGGGGAAGAAGCAGGGCTGACAGATCCGTCCTCTCAGTAGGAATAGTGTCAAATGTATGCTGGAGAAGCAGCCCATGTTCGATCTGTTTTGCTACCGTGCTTGCATGTTTGTGAGTGATCTTAACATAAATTAGCTCAAATGTGTTTGATACATGGTGGAACGATGCCAGTGGCATGTGGAAGCTGCACTGGTGCATCTGTGATGCTCCAGCCCTCAGAAGAGGAAGGCGAGTTGTGGAACACAGATGACTACAGCATGCTGAGGGGGTGGGGGGGAGGATGCACTGCAGTTCCCTCTCTCCTCCTGTCTCCTGTCACCTTTGTTCAGTTCTAATCCCCAGTTTAGGAGTTCTTCCTGCTCAGCGCCCCGTGATCATTTTCTTATCTCCACGACTCAGAGGGATACAGCTGCTCTTAAATTGCCTGTCATCACATTACTTTTTCTTTCATTTTTCTTATTAAGTTTCCTTTGTTTTGGGGAGGGGGGTTGCAGAATTTTGTGGGTATTTTTAGAAAGATTCTTTTATTACTTTTGTTAGTGCTCTTGTTGAAATCTGACTTTTCCCATAAATGTTATTCTTTTTAGTTTGCAGGAAGTATGCTTTTCCTTTCTCTTCCTGGAACATACATATCTCATCAATGACAGAAACACTTGCATTTTTAAAAAAAAGAGCACATGATAGTGTCATAGATGTGCCAACACTGGAGCATATTGCATCTGTTCTCATTCATTTTTTTCTTTTACATGGTATCAACAAAGTCCAACCTAACTCTATCTGTCTGTCTGTCCATCTATCTTCTTAGATCTATTATGAACATATACCTACTTGCATGTGATTCCTCGGTTCTGAGCCACTGAACCTAGAAGCTTTTCTGGATCCCTGAATCAATTTTTCAAGCCTGGGAGCCTGAGCTCATGTTCTGCTCCTCAGTATCCAGGAGGGGCCTTTAAGCAAAACCATATACACCAACAATGAACCCTGAGCAGATACTACACACTGTAAAAAGGAAGCAGGATGCAGACAGCTGGAAAATTGTGCTACAATAATAAACACCCGGTTTCTGCAACTTGGGCAACTCTCATTAGCCCTGGGAAACTCATTTTCGTGGTTAAGTAGTTAAGTCGCTGATTAAAGGCATAAGGCCGTTTAGGCACCTTCTTATTCTTTCTTTTCTTAGAATTTTAAATTTTGGCCAGGAGATGGTGCTCTTGAATGCAATTTGTCCAAGGAGCCCCTTGAGTGGGAGCCACAGAACAAATTCAGCACCTGCAAATACTTCCTTCTTAAACTGAAAAAATGACTGGAATTTTCCTAGGGGGAGAAGGAATGCAATTTTAAAACCAGCTAGAAGCCAAGTGGCTAAGAACTTAATAATACCACCTGTCATTTTTTCATTTGGATTTTAAAATCCAATTAATAGTGATGGGGGGTGGGTGTTAGGTAAAGCCCCAATGCTGCAGTGTTAAGCCAGGAAACAATAACATTTTGAAGTAAACAAGCAAACAACAACAACAACAACAACAACAAGCCACAGCATATGAGGAGGGACTAATTTCAGAGATTACAACACTAGAATAAGGACAGTTTGACACACAGGAGTGTGGCAGACCTGATTTAAATCCTGTAGACAAATGCCACACATAGTGGCTCATACCTTCAAGGCATGTCTGTGCCTGTTATCAGAGGCCTTTAAAGCCATTATGTCCAGGACTGAGGAGACCAGGGGAACTGGATGTCAAAGGCTATATCTTCAAATACTGCCCTTTTGGGCAGCTTCCACCTGTATTTGAGAGCTAGTTGTAGAATGTGGTGGCTTATTGTCCGGATCTTACATTGAGATGTGGGTCCAAGAGAGCGACACCTAAATAGAATTGCAAGGAATACTTCCTGGTGGCGTGTGCCCATGACTGTGTGGGGTCCACCCTGCAACAGCATGAGAAGTGGTCACTCTCGTTATCCTTGTTTTGCAGATGAGGAAACGGGGGCTTCAAGAGGCTAAACAACTCGCCTGACTTAAACAGGCAGCAATGGTTTACAGCTAGGAAATTATCCAGCTGGGTCCAGAATCCACACTCATTGCTATTAACTGACTCCCATCTCAGCCCCCCAATTGCTACAGTCTCTTTTCTGCCTAAAAATTTCTGAGGGCTTTCACAGTCCACAGGACAGAGGCCAGATCCTTTAGCCTAATACTGAGGTCTTTCATGAAGCAGTGGCAGACGAGAGTGGAGTAGAGAAATGGCAGTGAGTTTATCTGCAGTAGGTCTAAGACAGCGACCACCAACTCCTATCACTGACAATGCTTAGAAGCACACACCCACAATACATGAATATTTGTTCATAAGTGATTTACAGGTTTTCTTATCAATCCAAGTATGAACTATTATTAACTCCTCCAAATTTAAATAAATTCCAAGAATATCTAATGTTTCCTTCCTGTGCTTCAATGGAAGCTCATTCTCTGGTGTGCTTACCCTGTGAACCACTTGGAAACCAGCAACCTAAAATGAGGCCAGCTGGATCTGACTGCTCTGAGGCAGCGGTTCTCTCTGGTCAACATGCAGTGGAGCTCAGCCTTGGGAGATGCTGGAACTTGTGCCACAGTCAGCCCCTCCTTTCCCTGGGATAGGGAGGAAGGGAGTATCAAAATTATAACTTGGTAAATCTGGAAAGAGAGCTAAGGGGAATCCAGAATGTGCAGAGTCCTTTGGCCGAGACACTGTCTCCCAGCAACATCACTTGGATGGTGCATCAGTTTGCTGGGGCTGCATAATGAAGTACCACACACTGGGGGGGTCTAGACCCCAGAATATAATTTCGTATGGTTCTGGTCACTCCAAGTCTGAGGTCAGGGTCTTGGTGGGTTTGTTCCTTCTGGTGTATGAGAATCCTGTTCATGCCAACTCTCCAGCTTCTAGTGTTCTGCAGACAATCTTTGACATCTCTTGCCTGGTAGATGCTTCACCCTGCTATCTGCCTTCATCTTGGCATCCTCCGCTGTACGTGCTTCTTCGCAAGTGTTTTTATGTAAGAATGCCAGTCATATTGGGTTAGGAGGCCACTCTATGCCAATGTTACTTCATCTTAAATAATTATATCGTCAATGACCATTTTCATTTTATAAAAAAGATCTATCTATCTATCTATCTATCTATCTATCTATTTATGGGGTGTAGGCCAGAGGTATGGGAGGGGGGAGGTGAGAGGATTCACCAGAGACAGAATGGGGAGCACAACAGGTAAATCTACTGAAATACACTGCTGAGGGGAGCAGTGTGTGAGTGGGAGAGAAGGGAGAGGTCTGCTGAGCCATGTGTGGGTTAGTTCCCTGGCTGGGAGACGAACTCAAGCCGCAGTGGCTGGCAATAGTTTGATAGCGCTCTGTCTTTAACCCCTGAGCCACCAGAGAGGCCCAATGACTATTTTCAAATAAGGTTGTATTCTGAGGCATTAGGGCTTAGAATCTCACCATATGTTTAGGGAAGGGGTACAATTCAACCCATCACACATGATCTCTGCTGAAGATGGCTTCTGTGATTCTTCCTTTTCTCAGTTTATCTATGGCTGACTGTTGCCCTGCTGATCAATGTGGGTTGGCTTTAGATCAGGGTTTCTGAACTTCTTGGCTTTTCGGACATTTTGGACTAGATAATTCTTTGTTGTTGGGAAGGCCATCCTGTGCATTGTCACTAGATGCTAGTACCACTCCACCCCCTTGAGTTGTGACCATCAAAAAAGTCTCCAAGCATTGCCAAATGTCCCCTGGGGAGCAAAGTTGCCCCCTAGGGAACCATTGCTTTAGATATGGGGACACAATGCAATGAGCTGAGGCCAGATGTGGGGCCAGGGTCTCACTCCGCTTCCAGAGACTTGGCGCTTCTCTGCTCTTCTGCATCGTATGTCTTCCAGATTCAGTCCCAGAGGTGACCTAGACCCTTTACTCCATGCTCTCGGGGTGAAGTATGCCCCTTCCAGCAGATCCTAAGTTTCCTCAAATACAGATCTCACAGTTGCTTGAACTCCTCTTGCCCTCAGGCAAGACTGGGGCCAATTTGAGGCTAAAAGTGGCATTTGATTTCCTATTGAATTGCTGCTTATCCCAGAATTGCACTTGGCACCCCCATTACCTTTTGCCCTAAAGATGTCTCTCTTCTTTCCTGATTATTAGCTTCTATATGTCACCAGCATAGCTTTAAAAAAATAATAGCTTGATTGATATATAATTCACATACATTACAATTCAACCATTTAAAATGTACAATTTAATGGATTTTATTATATTCATTATCACAATTAATTTTAGAACATTTTCATCACCCATCAAGAAATGTGATACTTATTCTCAATCACTCTCCATTCCCTTTATAAGTCTCCAACTTTAGGCAACCATGAATCTGCTTTCTGTCTCTATGAATTTGTTTCTTTTGTTCATCTTATATAAAAGGAATCATTTTCCCCTTTCTTTTAAAAAAATTATTACTTTTTATTGGGGGAATTTTGTTACATCGTTGTTTGAATTTGGGGAATATACGACAACTCTCCCTTTTCAAATGTGGCCACAGTACACTCACCACCAAGGCCCCTGTGACCCACCACCTTAGTCCTTGGTGCTCCCTCCCCACCTTGTTCTCACTCCTTTGGATTCCTCAGTTCTAGAATCAATTTTCCAGGTTTTTTTTTTTTTTTAAAGATTTGTTTTATTTATTTATGCATACAAGAGCTGGGGTATAGGCCAGAGGTGGGGGTGGGTGGGTGAGAGGATTCACCAGAGACAAAGGGGGGAGCAGAACAGGCAGATCAACTGAAGTACACTGCTGAGGGGGGCAGCAGGTGAGACAGGAGAGGTCTGCTGCGCCAGGTGGATCAGCTCCCTGACCCGGGATTGAACTCCTGCGGCAGTGACTGCTGATAGCTTCAAAGTGCTGAGTCTTAACCCCTAGTGCCACCAAGGAGGCCCCCAACCAATTTCCCAGGGTTTTAAAGATTGGTTCTATCTGTTCTTTGTTTAGTTTCTCTATATTACGCTTACAAGTGACAATACCCAGTGTTTGTCTTTCTCCTATTGACTTATTTTGCCTAGCATGGTCCTTCCAGCTCCATCCGTGTTGCCCCAGATGGCATGAATTTGTCTTTTATGATGGCTGAGCAGTATTCTGTTGTGTACACACATGTGTATACACACACGTATGAAGCATCTTGGGTCACTCATCCGTTTTTGGTCATTCAGTCTGTTTCCATAGCTTGGCGATTGTAAATAGTGCTATTACGAACATGGGAGTGCAAGTTTCCTTTAGAATTAGTGGTCTGTGTTCTTTGGGTCAACACCTAGGAATGGGATTGCTGGGTTTTTTTTTTGAGATTCATTTTTAATCTTTTGAGGAAACCCCCTACTATTTTTAAATGGAATCAGTTAATATGTGTGCCTGTCTTCTTCTGCTCAGCACGTTTTCAAATTGCATCCATGTTGTAGTATGCATCAGTATTTCATTTCCTTTAATGGTCAAGTAAAATTTCAGCTTATGGATAAGGCATTTATTTATCTAATATTTGGTAGACATTTAGGTTATTTCCATTTTTTGGCTATATGAATATTAACATGAATATGAATCTTCATATGCTATGAGTACTTGTGTACAAGTTTTTGTGTGCCTGAAAACTGGATCCTATGGTAACTAACTGTTTAACCTTTTGAGAAACTGTCAAATTCTTTTCCAGAGCAATTGCACCATTTTATATTCTCATTAGCAGTGCATGAGGCTTCCAATTTTCCCACACTTGTTTTCCGTCTTTTTTTCTATAGCCATCCCAGTGGGTGTGAGGTAGTATTTCATTGTGGTTTTGATTTCTGCTTCCTTGATGGCTAATGATAGTGAGAATCATTTCATGTGTTTCTCCGGCATATCTTCTTTGGAGAAATGTCATGACAGAGAACAAATATAAATGATGTCTATGCTCATTTTTTGATTGTGTTGTCTTTTTATTTGTTTAATACATTATTCTATCAGGGCCTCCCTGGTGGCGCAGTGGTTGAGCGCTGCGCTGTGGAGCTGTCGGCAGCGCGATGCGAGTTCCACGCCTAGCCGGGGAGAATCCCACATGGTGCGGCAGACCTCTCCTGCCTCGCCGGCTGCTCCCCTCAGCAGTGTATTTCCGATCTACCTGTTCTGCTCCCCTCTTTGTCTCTGGTGAACCCTCTTGCCGCCCCATGCCTCTGGCCTGTACCCCAGCTTGTATGTATAAATAAATAAATCTTTAAAAAAAATACATTATTCTATCACTGGAATTTGAACTTTGTAGGTGTTCTTTTTGTGTTCCAGATACAAATTATAGATATATAATTTGCAAAAATATTCTCTCATTCTATAAACTGTCTTCACTTTCTAAATGGTGTCCTTTGGAGCACAAAAATTTTAATTTTGATGAAGTTGAACTGATTGGTTTGTTTGTTAATTGTGTTTTTGGTGTCACCTGTGTACCTAAAACAACATACTACAATAACCTTGACCAGACAGTTTTGATAGATTATTGTCTTGGGTGTTCATGATGGGACTCTGAGCTCCTGACAGGGGGATGATAAGTAATAATCATGCTTTATTAAATTTGTATCCTTAATAGTCCCTAGAGTTTATCCTCATTCTAACAAAACGGTTAAGGTGTTGAGGTCTCTAATTGGTTGCTTGGGTGAGCTTCCTCTCTCTGCTACTATCACTGTGACCTTTAACAAATAATTTAGACTTACAGGCTTCAGGGTCCTCATCTGCAAAATGGTGACAATGGTAAGCAATTATCATTGTCCTGAGTTGGGTAACACATGGGAGGCACTTGGCACTGGGGCTTGCACTTATTAAACATGTTACCCAGGCCATTGTTGCTCAGTAACTGGTAGAGAGTAGAAGAATCATTACAGAAAGCAACCCAACTCAATTTGTATGTACAGTTACAATCCTGGTGCCCAGAAGAACAAACAGAACCTTCTACTCCTCTGTGGCTGAGTCCTCTCTATCGCAGACTCCAAATAGGATTTTTCTCCACCCTACATTTCTCCCATCTTGGAAGGTCTGTTTACATCATTCATCTTTAGAGGGTCCTGGGACAGCATCTTCTGCTGCACTTGCCTAATTGTCTTCTAAAATTCCAAACAAAGTAGATAATTGCTCCAGGAGGAAGTACTGGTAGGCTTTGATTCTACAACTCACATTAAAACGGTGTCAGCATTTCTTACAAAGCTCCTGGATGCCCCTTTGCCCAAGCACTCCGCACCGCGGGTCAGTATTTCATGATGTTTGTTAAGAAATAAGCTTTTTCACAGTCAGAAGAGTCTTCCCCCAAGTGTGATTCTCTCCTTGGCTTGCTTCAGTTTGTCCTGGTGGGACTGAGGCAGAGTACACTGGACATTCAGCTCATCTCAGATTTTAATCACTGCTCCCAAGTGGAAGCAGATTTGGTGCATGGGGTATTAGCAATGGGAAAAGAACAAAGCACTTGAAAATCTAAGATGAGGTATAGGATCATCATGTCAAAGAACAAATATCAATGAATTTATCTCATCTATCCTCATAATAATTATAAGTAGTTATACTATTAACATTCCCAATCTAGAAATGAGAAAGAGAGGTAAAAGAACCTGCCCAAGATCACACAGCTAGCAAGTAACAGAGTCAGACAAATGAAATACAGCATTCCATGTCTTCGTAGCAGCCCACCTGAACCCAAGAGAAAGCCTTGATGTGGTGGATGACAGAAACCTTTTAGAGGGGCCTCCCTGGTGGCGCAGCGGTTGAGCGCTGCGCTGTGGTGCTGTCGACAGCTCGTGATGCGAGAATCCCACATGGTGTGGCAGACCTCTCCTGCTTGCCCGCTGCTCCCCTCAGCAGTGTATTTCTGATCTGCCTGTTCTGCTCCCTGCTCTGTCTCTGGTGAACCCTCTCGCCGCCCCACGCCTCTGGCCTGTACCCCAGCTTGTGTGTATGAATAAATAAATCTTTTTAAAAAAAAAGAAACCTTTTAGAGTAGGCAGGTTGGGGGGCCAGGAGTCAGCTGTCCTGAAACAATATGCATTACAAATATACTTTCTATGTGATTACCTGTCTGTCTATGTTTATTAATAGAAGTTATCCATGTAACGAAATAGTAGTTTAAAAAAATTGTTGGGGGGATAGGATGTCCTGAACAAACTCCATAAACTCAGGTTTTGTAGACTCCACCCCCCACCCCAAGCCAAAGAGATCCAAGGCACCAAGAATTACAAATCCCATAATGTCATCACCACTGAAGGGAGGATTGTTGGAAACTAAGGGTGGAGTTAAGCAGCCAGGCTTGGTATAAAACCAGACATGTAGGCCTTGGGGGTTTTCGGTTTTTCACCAGGCTTCAGCGTGCTATTGGGGTCCCACAGCTCAGCAGAACTTGTAGGATGCATTCACCAATTTATCTCTCTCTTTCACCTGAGTTATTCCTCTCTTCATTTCCCCTTTTTGTAAATAAACCCTTTGCTGACTTTCTTTTGTGTGTAGATGCAGTTGAGTCTCATTATAAGTCCCTTTTAAGCGTGTGGGTAAGGACCCACACTCAGCCAACCCATTTCACATTGGGATTGCCCTGTAAAGTTTGGTGCCCAATGTGGTTGACAACGTTACACGCATGGTTGAATTGGTCACCATATGCGCATTAGGTTTGCAGGACACGTGACATAATCTTTCTGCCTAAAGTTTTGAGGAGTTTGCTTTTCCTTGTGTGAAGCTCTCCCTTGGGGGTGTGTTTTTGGACCAAACATGGCCTCAACCACAAGTATAAGTAATTTTCTTGCTAGCTTAAGTTCGTTCAGTTTTCTTCCAACCATAAGTTTAAGTACACTTTTACCTTTAAATATAACCTCCAGTTTTATAAACATAAATAATTTGATAAAACCTGGTATATGGCAAATGATTTTGCTTCTGTACACATCCATCAGTGGTTTACAAGCCATCCCTGCTTTACAATTTGTGCTTTGTGCACCTTCTTGGTACTGTGTTTAAGTGCCATTTGCTACATTTTTGGTTCTGTAAGAAACGAATGTTCTACTTCACCTATTGATTGCTGACCCTGTTGAGGACTCTCAGAAAGTGTGTATAGAGGTTTCAAGGTAGTCTCTGCTATAGGCTATATTTGTACTACTTCATTTGTGGAACTCTGTGTTGTTTTTTGGAAACATTGCTACTAGTTACCATCACCAAATTTGAGCTGAAAGCTCTTTCATCCTCTGTGATAAATTAGTTTTTTATTATTTGTTAATTATATGCATTTAAAATGCATCCAAGAGACACATATTATAGTTAAGTATAATAATTAAACTAATATTATGATTGAAAATATTTTAATCTTTCATCAGTCCAGGAAACTCATGGAAGGAATATTTATTGTCTATGCATAATTTAGAAAGTTTTCCAATAAGCTCCATTTGCTAATTTTGTAGCTTATTTTCACAAAAACCCTGTGAAGTAGGGATTATTATTTTACCATTTTTATTTTAGAGAGAGGACAACTGAGGTTCAGTCAGTTCACATGATTTGTTCAAGAGGCTGAGCTGCAAATAGTGCAAAATATGGATTAGCTAGCTCAGGTCAACATAATAAATACCACAGATTGGGTGGTAGAGGGAGAAAAAATTCCTTTCCACACTTGTCTCTTAGGTTCTCTTAACAGGACCCTGCAAATTGGGTTGACAAAAGACAGATTAACAAAAGGAACAACAAAAGTTTATTAGTGTTTATATTGTTCTTGCACAGAGAGCATTCAGATCAGTAATTCAAAGGGTTGAATTCAAAGTAATTCAAAGGTTAGGACTCCGCTTACATAGCATCTTAGCAAAGGAACATTTTTACATTTTTAGAGACTTGACAAGACAAAGGAAAATATCGTGAGTCTCTAGGAAAGCAAACTAATGGTCGATGAAGGCTGTTTAGTAAATGTTCTTATGTAGAACCTGATACCATCACTTGGTACCATCTCCAGGCTGACAAAGGCTAAAATTGTCTCTGCTGAGTAACTTCTGTCCTTCCTGGTAAAGAGATAAGGGCACTTAAGTCTCATTTTAGGCAAATAGGAGAACACTGAGCTCTTCTCTTGTATCTGCCTCTTCTCAATTACCTTCAACTCAAAATAATCTCTATACCCACATGACATATTTTGGGGTGGCATATTCTGCCACTCTCTGACTTAAACAACGGGAATTAATTTTCTCAGTTCTGGAAGCTAGAAGTCCAAGAGAAAGGTGCCAGCAGGGGTGTTGTGTGGTGAGGCCTCTCTTTTTGGATTTACAGACATCTGTCTCCTTCCTTATGCACGTATGGGGAGAGGAAATCATCTCTGGTTTCTCTTCTCTTTATGCTCACCTCAGACTAGCATCCCAGACTGATAACCTCATTTAACCATAGTCACCACTCGAATGGCCCCATCTATAAATAGAATTACATTGGGTTTAAAGGCTTCAACATAGGAGGTTTCAGGGAGAGAGGGGGATGCAGTTCAACCCATAACATAGTGGCACTGGGACTTGAATTCCTCGCCTTTGAATCCCAAAACTATCTCTCTTGGTCCTGTCACGTAACCCCTCCGCGAGGCAGCAGCCATCCTCTCTGCTGGGCCCAGACCACTGGCCCCCAGCATAGAGCAGCTGTGTGACTGTCTGACCATGGGGTGACTAAAGCTGGGAGAAAGCTTGCATCAGAGTCAGACAGGGGAAGGGGAGGGAGTAGGCAAGATTTCCCCCATGTGGCCATTACCTTAATTCAGGTGCTCATCAGCTCTTGCCTTGACTATTGCTAGAATTTCCTGTTCACTTTCTCTGCCTCTGTCTTGATGCTGCTCTATGCCATCCCCCAAAGAGATGAATCCTCTTTGTAAAATGTAAATCTAATCTTTGAGGTGCTTGAAATTATTCAATGATCTAAACGTCTAGGTAAAATCTAATTCCTAACGTTCCTTTTAAAAGCCTCATGACATTGGCCAGGACTACATTTCTGACATACTTTTGGCCTACACCCCAGCTCTTATATGTATAAATAAATAAAAACAATTTTAAAATTCTACTCGTTACAACTTTGGTCTGAGACCTCTTTGAGCTCTGGAAATGTGACCTCCTGCACTGGGTGCGTGGGGAGTTCATCCGGCCCTCCTCTCCCCCTTCTCTCTGTGTCTACACTAGTGTCTACAGATGGCATCTCTCTGGGTTGTGCCTCAGCTTGGCCGTGTGTGCTACATCTACTCTGCTTCTCTCTCCCTAGGAACCTGATTTGACTCTTTGTTCCAGATGCTCGGGGTTACTGTCAATTCCAGAAATGCTGTCAGAGCCCAAAATAGTTTGGAAATTGTTTTTCAAATCCATTAACTTATTCTTTTGAATATCCTTATTGGTGGCAAAACTAGGTATTTGTAAGGTAGACTTTTGTTTTAGAAGTAAACTAGTATCTTTTACATACTTCCCTTATCAGCCTCTGCCAGAAGCCAGAAACCACCTCATTGTTTCAGTAGCCAGAACTTAATACAGTGAGAATTATTTCCCCATAGAGAACCAGACAGGCAAAAGGGGGATACTGAGGCATCACAAAAGTAGTAACTGCAGGAAGCAGCTGTCTTCTCTAGAGTTGGAAGGACAAAGGGAAGATGTCCAGGTTACTAAAACTTAGAAGCTTCTGGAAGGGGTTGTGGAGCTGGGATTCTGATGCTGATGGAAGAGGTTTGGTGACTGGTGCTGTGGTTCCGAGGGGGCACGATGAGGCTGCTTCTCAGTGTGGAATCACTGCAAACTAGAACCACCTGCATTGCTGGAAGCACCAGCTGCTGTGGGGTGAAAAAATGTTGCTGGGGCAAAGCTGACAGCAAGAGGAAAAAAGAAAGGGGAAAGTCTCCATCCATTCCCTCCTCCACCCTCTATCTCCCTGTGTCACTCCCGATAGGTAAAGCCTAACAAGGAGCCAGCTGGCAGGGAAAATGGTGTCTGCAGAGACTTGGCCCTGCACCAGCAAGTAGAGAGAGGGGGGCACGGGAGGGGGGGAGA
>PVIJ01006385.1:0-92622 GCA_004024925.1 Scalopus aquaticus | reverse complement strand
AGGGCACAAAATGGAAGAGAGGAGAATACAGGGGACCGTGGAGATGGATCACGGGTGAATTGGTGGTGGGCTGCCCAAGGGGAATACAAAATGTAAAAGACACAAATAACAATAAAAAAAAATGGAAAAAAAAATAAAAATAAATAAATACTGGCAACTCAAATGTCTTTTTAAAAAAATGGCAGGGGTCAAAGAAACTGTATCTTAGGGACAGATTCAGCAAGCAGACTGCCATTTGTGACCTCTGAATTGACAATGAGTCTGTAGCAATTAAGGAATAAGACCCAAAAAAACTATAAAATGCAGAATAAAGAGAGATCACCTGCAAGCTTGAGGGCAGGAGAGGTGTCAGAAAGAAGACAAGTCTGATGACAGCGCCTGAAGAACCGCCATGGCACACAGCGGGGGACGGGCAGTGTGGCGTGGAGCCAGCTGAAGCTCAGGGGGCATGGTGGCGTGGCAAAGGTAACTTGCTCTTATTTCCCAGGGAGAACCAACTAGGAAGCAGCCAGGTCCCAGAGAGGAAAGGGATGCAGTCCATCTAGGCAGGTGAAATTCTACATGGTGGCCCAGATCAATTCCCAGCTATAGTCAGAAGCAGTAGAGCGCCTGCAAGGAAATGCAGATCACAGCAGAAAATGTTTGGTAATCAGGGAGATCCCTCCCAATACCATGATTCCCCCGAGAAAAGATAAAGTTTTCCAAGATCTGGTAAAACAGAGGTTCAAATTAAGTCATTTTGTGTTTTCCTACATCTGGTTTTGTACTGAATGGACTGAGATTCTAACCGTCTTCCACATAGAGGAGCTAAAGGTGAAGGAGGACGGATCAGAAGTGGTGTTGAACTTGAGTCCAAGCTCTTCTGCAGTGGTCACTGTGGTCGGCAGCCTCCAGATGCCCCCCAGTGACCCCCAACCCCTGCTATTCACACACCTTGTGTACCCCTTCCACCATGATTAGTCTGTGTAACCAACAGCATATGGCGGAAGTGATAGCCTGTCACTTCTGGGACTAGTTTATAAAATGATCTCTCTCTCTCTCCCTCTCTTCTCTCCCCTCCTCCCAAGAAGCAATGTATGTCATGTGTGAACAACTAGTTGAAGCCCAAGTGGTCAGAAACAAAAGCCTCTGGATAGCAGCCTACGAGTAGCGGCGGCAGGCCAATGACCACATGAGTGAGCCAGAAGAAGTCTCCATCGTTAGTCAACCATGAGGTGACCACAGCACCATGTGACAAGCTGACAGCAACCTCATGAGAGACACTGAACCAGAACCCCTAGCTAAGCCACTCGCAGATTCCTGACCCTTAAAACTTCTGAAGTAAGCAATGTTTGATGGTTTAAGTCATTGGTTTTGGAGTAATCTGTCACACAGCAGTAGATAACTAATGTTCTCCCACCTCAACAGATTAAGTGGATACTGGATCTAGTAAACTAGGAATGAGATGACCGAACAGCAGCAAAGTACAGAGTGCTGTGCTTTTTCCACCAAGATGGCACCATCAACCACTGTCAGAGGAACAGATTCAAGAGAAAGAAGTGGATGAGGTAGACAGTTAGGGATGGACATGACATTGAGCTGATTTGAAAGAGGGGCCAGAAGGACAGTGAGGTGTGGAGCTGACCCATGCTCTGTACTCGGCACTTCTGGGTGTGACAGAACAAATCATGTACAGAAACACCATGGCAGCAAAGAGAAGTTTGCCACCCCAGCTTACATCACTTGAGAACCACGAGTTCCCAGGCGTCCTGGCAGCTTCAAGCCAAAGCCCCTTAGGCTGGGCAATACAGGAACTCGCCTTGGGTGATTTAAGGTAAAGACTGATTCTCAAGAGCAGCAAATCTTTGCAAGTCACTTCTCTTTCCTCCCACTCATTTTTTACACAGAAGGGGAACATTTGCTGTTTTTCTAGTGCCTAGAGCCTTAGCATCTGCCCCCTCGTCATTTGGGAGTTGAATATCGCGGTGCTTGCTGATTTTCAAAGTAGCCATTAATCACTTAGCTCACACTCACTCCAATGACAAACTGGAATTGGTTGTAAACGGGAGCATTGAAGGGTTAGCCCAACCTGTCACCTGCTGACATGCCTGACATTTGTCCTCCAAGCTAGTGGGCGCCAACTGGAAATTCTAGAAACCATAAGAGGTGGGAAAGCCCAGAATCCAGCCCTCCCTGGAGAGATTCCCAGTGATCTCTCTCCCAGTATCTCAGACTTTGCCCACAGGTGCCCTTCTGTCTGGGAGACTTCGCACAGGAGGCTGCTTCTAGAACACCGCCGGTCATTTCCCTAAAGCATGGGCTGTAAGCAGTTCCACCCTGTTGTTTCCACTGGGAAATGTATAATCAAATTCCCTTTGAATTCTGAGATTTAGAAGGACTCATCTACATAGGCAGAGAATTTTCTCCCAAGAAAGTGTGCTCACATCACCTTCACGTAGGGTGTTTCATTTCAACCTCGTGGCAAGTCATCCATTCACAAAGGACTGAGTTTGGTTTTAAATTCTCTTAGGAAAGCAGAGAAGTACTGAGTGAGTTGTGGTATCAGGGGAAGGAACACATGATGACCAACCTCTGCCAAGTGTTAAGAAAAGGTCAAGGTGAATGACCAGTGGCCTCCAAACACTGAATGCGCAGCTGCACTGCCCTGGGCGGGTGTTCAGAGCAAAGGCTCTCTGCTAGCCTCAGTCTCTTTGTGTCAACTGACAGGTAAGGGGCTTTGGCCTCCTGGTTGCAGGAAGAGGAAGAGGTTTGGTGAGCAAGTGAGACATCTAGAGAAGCCAACAAAGGCAAGGGTGCACATGGTGTGGAGAGAGCTCTTCTGGTCCTTAGATGGATTTGAACACCTGTGGGAGGGATGCAAGGGCCAATGAGACTTATTCGTGAGAGCCTGGTGGCATTCTGGACACAGGCAAAGCTGCCTCAGGGCCAGGAGGGGGTGGGACACAGCTGTTGTAGAAGGTCATTCTCAGCAGAGTGGAACATGGCACTGGTCCCTCAGGAAAAGGGAATTCCTGACACCATTTGCATTTCTAACTCCATCTGCTTCCCATAGAATCCAATCTGTGACTTGTACACACTGGCCTTGTCAGAACCTTGTTCACTCAGAACCCACATTATTGCAAAGTATCTGAAAATAAATGTCTTGTACTTGAAGGTTTCATGTCACTAGAGTAAGCCAAGGGGCATGAGGCTTCGGAAATGATTCTCTACAACCCTGGTCTGTTTCCTTCAGCCCCCTAGTGTGGTATCTGCAACCATTTCTCCAGAGTTTCACATTCAAGAGCGAGAGACGGTACTTGTTCAGCCTGAGGTTTAGCAGAGAACACAGACTGTCTCAAGTCTTACTTTCAGTAATAACCTACCAGGGGCTTTCCCAAGAGGCTTCTTCCCTTCACAGTCAGATCACCCACCTGGAAAGATGTTTAAAGAGCCATCTCTAAATATCCACTCTTGGGCCTCCTGACACTTGAAGATGCTTATTTCCACAAAGTAATGGCCCTAAACTTCTCTAGAGATGGTTACAAGAATCCCAATGGACAAAACAGGTGAGAGTGGAACTTCGGGTTAAATGAGGGGTCGTGGCGTCCGGAGTCCACTAAAACTAGCGAGAAGCCATACGGGAATGTTAAATGGCAGCTTTGAAGGGAGTCAAGTGGGTCCCCTTAGTTTTGCTGCCCACTGACATCTCCCTCATCTTTGCAGGATGACAGTGAACTGTGAGGGTCTCCACAGTCAGTGGGCTCTCTAGCTCTGCTGGGCAAGCAATGCCTCTAGTGCTGCTGGGGAAATATCAGCGGGCCCAGTGGCATCTATCCTGGTGCTGGTGAGGGTCACCTGGCAGCCATTTCAGTGGCTGCAAAACCCAAGATCTACACAGTGCATGGGGTATACAAACCGCCACTTGTGTGTCCTTCGGGGGAACAATTCTGTGATATTATTGGGGTTATTTTCCAGCCTCCAAATCTGGTTTTTCATCTTTCCTGAAAATTGTTTTCTCTTTTGCTTGAGTCAGTCTAAGTTAGTACCTGCTACAAAAAACCTGACTTTCAACAGTCTCCCAAAAAAAAGGACAAAGGAAGAAAAGTCACTGCAGTAGAAAAAGACTCAACTGTCTCCCAAAGCAGAATGACGCATCACTTGATGTACTACTGGGTACCCTCCCTACTAGGTACCCTCCATTTCCATCGAGTTAAAGTCCATGTTGGTGTGTTCTTACAGCTGGAGCAGTAAGAAGTGTCCCGGGACGGAGGCAGTGCTCCAGCACAGACAGAAGGGCCATGTCCTGAGCGCCTAGCTAAAAGGTAGCGGGTGAACCTCTTCCACTTCTAGTTGATAAAACTTAAAAGAATAGTGCAAAGCAGTCACTTTCCCTCCACACAAACAGGTTTTGGCATTAAATGCCTCTGTTGGCCCCTGCCTCAGTGCTGCTCCCTAAAGGCCTCAGACAAAACTTGCTTGCAGCTCTTTGACCTGACAAGGCCTCCCAGGGAGTGGCAGTGAGGGATAAGGGTCATGAGATAGGGAGGGGGGAATGCCATCCCAGGATGCCTCACTGTCATGGACTTGGTCCTGGAGGTCAGCCTTCTAAGTATGTGTACAGGGCACCCAGAACTATCCACCTAAGGGACAACAAGCTCCTATTTCGCACTGGTCAAGGGTTGTCCTATGGGCCTTAACCCCCACATGCCCAGATTGTGCCACAGCTGGGGAAGGTGGACTTCCCCAGGCCCCCGGGATGTAAGAGCAGCCCCAGGGCAGGTGTGTTAGACCAGAGAATGCTGACACCTGGGACTGGATACTCTCATCGTGCCTGGAATCATAGGTTAGGCCGAGGGCATGAGGGGATCTGCCAGGCCTCAGATTCACGCACACACCTCCTTCCAGTGCTTTCTCACAGCACAACACATCATGCTTTTCAGAAAGTTAGTACCACATTGCATGTCTGTTAAAAATGACTGCTGCCTAGCTCTGGTTGTTTTCATCATTCGTGGAAGCAGCACACAAGGAGAGGCCCAGACCTGGCCAGACCCAGCACACGCTCTTCAGCTTCTGCATCTCCGCTTTGCACTCATTCCCATGAGGTTGTTCAAAGTGAACAGGGCCCCAAGATGTGGGTTTGAGGCTAGAAAGGATTGTATATTTAGGCCTCAGGCATGAGCCCCAAATGTGCCCTGCTTTTTCAGCCTATACTGGGGAGCGGGGAGGAGGGAGAGAATGTACCTATGTCAGACTGCTGAAGTGGCAGGCTGCTCTCCCGTGTCCTATTCCTGGGTAAGGCACACCCTCGAGGACCTCTCAGGAAAGGTGGGACTAAACCAAGGCGTGACGCAGAATCCTCACCACTTTAATAGCAGCAAAGCCCCTGTCTTCGCCATGACATTAACTTGGGCAAAGGCGTGAATGATGATGCACTTATTCCACAAAAACCAGAAGCTCTTTATGTTTCAGCTCTTTGCAATTACCAGAACTGTTTACCTTGAGCTACTTCCAAATAGATTTGCAAACAAACTTCTCACCCTCTCCTAGGGAATGTCCTTTATCAGGAGCGTTGTCCAGAAAAGCAGGAGGTGGAGGGAAGGCTGACCAGATTTATATAATAATATCTCTGAATATATTATCATTGACAAAGTGCAGAAGTAAATTATGAATGAGATTAGGATCTGGAGTTAAGTTCCTAAGAAAAGCAAATGAGGCTATACTCATTTAATTCTTCTTTCTTAGTGAAACTATAAACTGACTCTTATAGTCACTAAACACTCTGTCAGCAAAGAATTTCTCCGGAAGTCTAAAACAGACCTTATGCAGTTCACCAATTTCTTTTTCAAGTCCATTAAGTGAAGGTGAGCTGTTACAATACTTTTTTTCTACAAGGACAAGAACAGTGACTCACACAGAGTTAATGTGCCTGAAGACATTAAAGAAACCAGCTATTAAAGTGTAATACCCATGTCATATCACCATTACATATGCAAAAGTTATAAAGGGGTCTCAATACAGGCTGAACTGTCATTGACAAATAGTAGCGCTAATTCAAGGAAGCAGCCTAATTCACCCCAAGATTTAGACACTGCCCATCACTGTGACCCTGAACTTGAGCCCAAGCACTCTCTTCTAATTATTCTTTGGCTTGGAGAGCACTTCCACCAATCACATTACTACACACAGCATCTTGTTTCCAACTGTAGCTTTGATGTGATTTTAGCAAACCATATTCACATCTGCACCAGGATTTGTTGGTATTTTCAATACTTATAATCTTGTTTTCTCAGGTTAAATTCAGTTAGAGGAGTAAAGATGTCAGACTTTAAAGGGCACAGGCATTCTCTATAAAATGGCCAAAACATTGGATGCAAAAGAACACAAAGGGAAGCACAGATAGGTCAGTAGGCACGGCAGTTGCCAGGGAAGGAAAAATGAGTATTGATCATTTGTCATATTAGTCATCGCTCTCTTTCTGTTTTTGGAGAACTACTCTCCACCCTCTTCAGACAGTTCTGGTCACCCTGCCAATCACAAGCTGAGTTGATCAGTAATTTGTCATATATCCTTGCCCCGACCAAATACAGCCCCTCCTTGGAGTTCTTACTTGTCCAAAAAATGGTCTTCTTCTTCCCTGATCATACAGCTGTGGGAAATATAAGTCTGTAGCTATATGAGCCTGAGAGAACAAACCCAACATGCAAAGACATGTAAGCACAAACAACATAGGACAAATGGCCATGGAGCAGCAATGACATCAAAGTCCCTTGATGCTTCTCCCTGAGATCAGCTCTACCTATAACCGTCCTTGGACAAAAGCTGGAACTTGAAATTGACAGAGTTCTGACACAGAATACTTCTTAAACGGAGATGCCGGCTGGGTCTCAAGGCAGGTCTTAGATGCAAGTTACGGAGAATGAGCGTGGGGTGAGGGGATAGAGGGAGGTACAATGAGCAGACAGATGGAACAAATGTGCTGTCCTGAATTGGGGGGGAGGGGATGATTGATCAGAAACAGGGACAGAATTGTACACTTTCAGGTTTGATATTGGAATAAATACATTCTAGGTTAATTCAAATTCTAAAGAATGTTGAGAAGTTTCCCTCCCATGGCTGTTTTACAACCACAGTCCCTACCCCATTGCACTGACTGAGGAAATCACTGTTGTCAGTCACACACACACACAGACACACAAAATGCAGCAATGTTTTGCATGTACAAGCAATAAACAGCTATTTCAGAAAGCTCTGAGTACTACGATAAGGCGCTTGGTCAATACTTAGCAGGCAGTAAGGAGCCACTCTAGGTTTTTTCCTTCGGGCATGATTTAAATATAATAAATACCATAGATTCTTGAAAGACAGACAGTCAAATCATCCTAAAACACCACTCTCACTATCAGAAAACTTCAGAATTTCACTGGGTGGCCTTAATAGTTTTGAGATGATTGAGAGGTGAGGAGGAAAAAGACCTGTGGAACAATATCAAGGCCCAAGATAGCTATAATTTATTTGACTACAGGAAGACAGAAAGGGGATACAAAATTTGATAAAATAGTCCAAGTTTTCCAAATTTGGTGAAAAATATAAATGTATAGATTGAAGACAATAGGTGAGTCTTGAGGTTAAATACAAACAATTCATAGTCAACTACTAAAAACCAGAGAAAATGTTGAAAGAAGTCAAACAAAAATGACACTTGACATATAAAGGAACAAAGTTAAGAATTATGGTTGGTTCTTATCAGAGACAAGGAGGCAAAAAGTCAGTGTAACGACATCTTTAAAAGTGCTGAAAGAAGGGCCTCCCTGGTGGTGCAACAGGTTAAGCGCAGCACTATGAAGCTATCCAGAGCCACTGCAGCATGAGTTCGATGCCCGGTCAGGGAGATTCCCACATGGCACAGCAGACCTCTCCTGTCTTGCCCGCTGCTCCCCTCAGCAGTGTATTTCAGTCAATCTGCCTGTTCTGCTCCCCACTCTGTCTCTGGTGAATCCTCTCACCACCCCACACCTCTGGCCTACACCCCAGCTCTTATATGCATAAATAAATAAATCTTTAAAAAAAAAGTGCTGAAAAAAAATTGTCAACTCAGAATTCTTAGTCTAGCCAAAATGTCCTCAAGAATGAAAGCAATATAGGCCTTCCCTGGTGGCGAAACGGGTTAAGTGTCAGCCTATGAAGCTATCCAGAGCCACACAGCGTGAGTTCGATTCCTGGCCAGGAAGCTTCCCACATGGCACAGCAGACCTCTCCTGCCTCACCCACTGCTCCCCTCAGCAGTGTATTTCAGTGTATTTCAGTCAATCTGCCTGTTCTGCGCCCCCGCCACTCTGTTTCTGGTGAATCCTCTCACCACCCCACACCTCTGGCTTACACCCCAGTTCTTGTATAAATAAGTTCTTGCATAAATAAGTAAACCTTTAAAAAAATGAAGGCAATAAAAAGACATTTTCAGAAAAACAAAACCTGAGAAGTTTTATCACCAAAAGATCTGCTCCATAAGAAATGTTAAAGGATCTTCTTCACACTGAAGGAAAATAATATCAGAAACCTGTATCTTCAAGGAAGGAAGAGCATCAGAAATAGAAAATATATTGATAAACATGAAATGCTATATTTTTCTAAATTTTTTAAAAACACAAATAACAATATATATAAACAATACTTACCAGTCTCTGAATCATGGAGCGTGTAGTACATGTAGACAGTATATAAATATAGATAGTAGATGTATATGTTACATACAACAGCTATGACTATATGTAATATATACACCTATACACATAGTAATTCCTCCCTTATCCACTTTCACTTTCCATGTTTTCACTTAATCACCATCAACCATATTCTAAAACATTACATACAATAAGATATTTTGAAAGAGAAGAAACCATTTTCACAAACAGGAAACAATAAACTAGAGTTGCCACATTAGTATTGGACAAGGTACTTTAAGAATAGTGATCAGAAAAGAAATGTCAATTATAGAAGGGACAATTGTTCAGAATACAAATTATAAATATAAACCAAGACCTCTCTGGTGGCCTAGGGGTTAAGTCTCAGCACTATCACCTCTACAGCCTGAGTTCGATCCCCAGCCAGGGAGCTGACCCACATGGAGCAGTAGACCTCTCCTGTCTCACCCACTGCTCCCCTCAGCAGCATATTTCAGTAGATCCACCCATTCTGCTCCCCACTCTGTCTCTGGTGAATCCTCCCCCCGCCACACCCCTACTTCTGGCCTACATACAGCCCAGTTCCTGTATGCATAAATAAATAAAAATAAATATTTAAAAAAACAAAAAAAGAAAATTTAGAGTAGAAAATACTTCCCAACTTATTTCATGCAGCCAGAATTTCCATAACAACACTATAGACAGTCCACACAAGAACACTGCAGAACGCTCTCATCAACACACATGAAACATTCTTACCAACATAATAAAATCAACATATTAGAGACAAATAGATGTATGCCCAGAATGCGAAGTTGGTTTAAGACTTGAAAACCAATCAATTCTCCAAATTAACAGAACCAAAAAAAATCACATGATTGTTTCAATAGATACAGAAAAGCATTTAACAAAATTCGCCACTTATTCGTGATAATAACACTCCACATATGAGAAAGGGAAGGAATGTCCTCAGTTATGATAAAAGGCATCAATAAAACATCATACTCAAAAATGAATGCTAAAGGCTTTCCCCGTACAGTCAAAGCAAGGATATCCACTCTTACCATTTCTATTCAACATTGTAGTAGAAACTGTAGCGTCTTAACAAGGTAAGATAAAGAAAAGCCTTAACAATGGGAACAGTGGAAAGCAAACTTCATCTATTTACAACTGACATGGTTCTTTATGGAGATCTATAAACCAATTAATTAACAAATAAATTTAGTAAGGTCACAAGTTACAAAGTCAACATTGAAAAAATCAATCGCCTACATAGCAATTGAAAAACTGAAAATCTAAAAGTATCCCATTTATGGTTACCAGAGGGCACAGGGAGAAGGGCAGAAGAGGTGGGGGAGGGAGTATATGGGGCATGGGCACGGGTGGTTTGGTGGAGGTTGAGTAGAACCTGTGCACATATGAAGAGCAAAGACATAACCCCAAAAATTAAAATCAAATTAAAAATAATAAAAATATATACCATTTATAATGGATTCAAAAGCAATACATTTCCATTTAATTTCCTACCTCCCTGGCTTTACCTGTGGCCTATGCCCAAGCTCAGTTATTGGAGCATGATAGCCCTCTAGGCTGGCCCAGAAAATACTCCCAGGTGCAATCATCGGTCCTCTATCCCTTTAATAGTGGAAAACTTGGCAGCCTTAGAAGATAGTCACCTGGTCCAGCGAGAGGCATGCTATCAGAAATACCTGCTTGGATACCCCCAATCAAAATATGTCATGTTTGATCAAGTACTAATATTACCTTAACAGACACAGTGGCCATCACTAGGGAACTGGGTAAGGAAAGCGTGTCAGAGGGGTATTTCAATGCCACGCAGCCCTTCGCGCCTTGAATAATATTCACATAACTGCACATAGATCTCAAACACTGAGTGAAAACAAATGGAAATCTAACATGGAATGTCAATACACATTGGAATACATTCCACTGTACAACAAAGGAGTCACACATAGGTGAAGACATATGATCCAATGCATCAGAGAGGCTAGGGCAGAATGGGAGTGGATTCTAGGGACAATGAGGGGAAACATGGAATCACGTGATGACACTCAGCTCAGCAAGTTCAAGACAGCGGTTGGAAGCTGGGGAGTCTGAAAGCAGACACTACCAGGAGGACAGGTGTGATGAGCACCCCAGTTCAGTTTCAGGGCCCTAAACACTTTCACGGAAAGTCCAGTGCCACAGTTTGCTTTGCAGAAATAGCAAGTGAAAGTATATTCAAGGAAAGCACGTTGATGGGCACTGTTGTATTTGCAGGATGAGATAGTGTGTATTTTCTCATAGATATAAAATTACCATAAATCATAAAATATGGCCCATGCATTTCAGAGGGAAGGTTGTCAGAAACAAAGCACCTGATAACCCAGGCGCTGTTAACGGGGGCCCCAAACAGGAATGTTAGAACTGAGCCTGTCTTCCACTCACCCCAAAACTCTGCCATAGTCTATAGAGCCCTGAGCACACAACACACGCACATTCGGTCTTTACTTCTCTCCGAGAAACAACCCAAAACTGTCGGGCATTTTCATCAAGCAGACATGAGAAATCTGATCACTTAATAATTCTATTGTTTTAAATTCCAACTCCAAAGAGGCACAGTTCCAGTTTAGCCACTTACTACGTGAATTATATATGATGTGATATGAGGCTCTTCAGACTAGAGACTCATCTCAGTATCTAACTGCTGGAAAGGGTGCAATAAAAATACAGTTAAGGCCCAATAGAAACAGCAACAATCATTAAAGTTGTACTACTAGTTAAAGGAAAACTGGTAATTGAATGAGATTGCTTTGCTCTCACAAGAGTACCCCAATAACTTGGAAAGGCCCAGCAGCGCCTAGGGACACAAAATACATTTTGATTGTTCGCCCACATTGGGGAGGTGTCCGAAACACGACTGATAAAACCAGCAAATACCCAGGCGGGATTTCATTTAAGCAGACAAAACTTTTGATAGAGGAAAACGCAAAGGGTCATGATGTTATTGTCACATTACGGATCTCAGCAACAAAGTGATTCAACACGCTCAGACTCTGTGCTACCGCAGATGTCGAGACTTTCAAGTATTCGCGTCTGTACACCATACTAAGAATTGTATAAAAGAACAAATGACTCACCGTCACGGTGTAACTGTTTCTACTTGCTCAGGACATGGTCAGCGCACTGGTGTGGGTGCTCTGCGGAAGAGAAGCCAGAATTACACCAGGGCACACTGGCAGGCAGGGAGCGTTATTTATGGGATGCATTTTTAGCCCAAATATGAAACATTAGATTTGAGCTGTTATGTAGCAAAGTGGGGTGTGTATGGGAAGGAGGACAGGTACCAGAGTCACGCTTTAGAACAATTCTTTCAAAGTAGTAGGCAAATTTTTACACCCGAGAGCAAAATCTGTATGTCTTGGCAGTTAGCATTCTTGTAGGAAATACCAATACCATAGCACCATCTAGTGGTGGCCTAGAAGAACGCACGCTTCTTTCTTTAGACACGTGGGAACAGAGGGAAAAGGGCAGTTTATGGAGTCTGGGAACATTTTACTTTGCATTCTAGGTCATCTCTGAAAATGATGCCCTAATGATGACAGTGCAGATTGTCTGAATGAACCCAGAGACCTTTCATCATTGTCAAGGATTAACAGTATCTCTCACTAAGTATGTTGTGAAGATGAAAATGATTCACTTGTGCATTGCTCACCACCCTGCACCTCATCTAGGTGTGTAAGGACACCTTTCCACACACCCCCATAAACAAGGAGACCCAGAAAAGGTAGTGGAAAGAGCAGCACTTTCAGCAAGCCAGAGCAAAATGTAGATGCGGGAAAGCTTCCTTCTTTCCACTGCTGGTAGGACCATTACCCTCTCCATGACCTCCAAAGAGAAGCATAGTTTTAACCGCTTGTGGTTTCACAGACCCCTCTGGGAAAATGTGGGCTCACCAGAGAAATGCACACACAACCTTACATTTTATTTTGGGTGTTTCACTGACCAGCAAAGCATACTGCTGTGAACCCCAAGGCTAACATTGCAGGGTCACCTGGAAACAGGTGAAGTGGGACTTCCCCTCCAGTCCCTTTTAAGCCCTGTGCTTCTGGCCCTGGGGGAGGAGGGCTATTGGTGAACACAGGGCCTGTTGAAATATTTGTTTTCATCTCTGCCTCAACTTACTGAGGAAAAGTCAACAGACATCTCTTAAAGCTGAGATAGCCATTTAGTTGTTTTCTCAAGCTGTACTGTCTCCTTCTTCCATGCCAGGGAAGGGTGCTTGGGGGCTGCCCTGGTGTGTCAAGCACACCATAAGCAGAGGACAAAAGGCCTAGAAAGTTCGCTGACATTAAGACCCAGCCACCTGGCAGGTAACTGAGGATTTTAAATAATAAAAAGAAGAGCTTGTCCATACTTGCAAGCAGGTGGCTACCCATATCGTCATGAATGCCATACCTTCTCCCAAAGAAGTGCCCAGACAGGGTTGACTTAAGCTGTTGCTCACTGGGAACCCCAGGGATTTCCCCACCCTACCACCAGTTGCTCCTGGACCATGGTAGTGGTCTGTTGGATCACAATATACCTTCTCCAAATTCAAAAGTTGTGCAAGGTCCAATGGGATTGTAGGGATGTCATTTGCTATAGTTTTATTCAGCGCAATGATTTTAAAGACATTATCTGGACTCTATGGGAGGTGTGCACAAACATTGTGCCCTTTCAATATCAAATATATCACACACCCAAGTGGACTGTTAGATGAAGCAGGAAGAAGAAAGTTGCTTTTAGCAGGGAATTTTTGTTGTTATTTTTAATTTTCTTTTATAATTTTGACCTTCACTTTTCTAAATTATATACAAGCGAAAAAAATGCCTCTGTGGACAATCATGCCTCATTAAGTCTAGCCCCCTCTGATTAACCACAGTCCCCACCTTTCCCTTTTGTCTCCCAGACATCAGGACCACCTTTCATATCTTACATTCTCTTTTATGTTTTCTTTATTCTTTCCTATTCCTTTTGTCTGGTCTTTTATAAATTCATTCTTCAGTTGTCTCTACTGTTATTTATCCTATAGAGTTGCTCATTATCTATACTTTTCTTATATTTCTGCGTGGTTCTTTGCTATCTTGCTCGTTTCACCATTCTCTATCTCAACTTTATTGATTATCCCTAGCTTAAGTCCTTGATCCATAGATTCCAATAGTTCTGTTTCAGAGAGCTTGTGTTATTCAGTTTAAGTTCTTTTCTGTAATAGCCATAACATAAATGTCTAATAATTGAGACTGTGGACTATTTTCTTGGAGACTCAATCACCTTGCCTTGTCCTGGGCAGAGCAAAGAGTCCAGTTCTATTTTGGTCCTGGTGAGCTAAGAGACGAGCAGAACCCCAGACACCACAACACATCCTTCAAGCTCTCTACCAGGTGATTCCCACCTTTAAACTCAAAGACACAGCCTCGTGGAGAGCTATAGAGGTGGGAGAATGCACACAGGGGTGCCCATGGGTGCCTAATCAGCCTCTCACCTTCTTAATTCCTCATGCAGCGGGAATCTTACCTATTCATTGTCCTGATGTTCTCTGGCCCTCCCTGAGTCTGGGTTTCTGCTCCTTACTCCAGCAGGGAAGGAGCAGGCAGTAACTATCCCATGACAGCATGGGGGGAAGCATAAACAGAACTTAAAGCTTTCTCATAACCAGCAACAACCACCTCACACTTGCAACTGGGGTTACCGCTCCCCCACGGGTTTTGAGATTATTTCACAAGCTCCAAGATTTAACGCTCTCTTCTTACTTTGCTAGGGTTGCTTTTTAAAAAAAAAAAAAAAGAAACATACTTGTTTATTTTTTTCACAATATAGACTTTCTCCCCTTAGGTGTGGTCACCATACTTTTCCCACCACCAAAGTACCCAGAGACCTTCACTGCAGCCCATCACGCTTTCTTGATGGGCAAGAATCCACATTGTTCATCTGGGTTTGACAGATGGATTTGACTCACCCCCTTATTAAGGCCATCTTCCCACATTTGCTACCAGCTTAAATCCTAGTCACCTTAACTCCTCTAGAGACCTGAACAAAATCTTGAATGAAAAGATCTCAGCAAGAATTCAGAAAATTAAGTAACCCTATTTTCCTAAAGGTAGTGAAATTATTTTTATTCTAGAAAAATGAGGCCTTTGCCATGCCACCAGGGCTGTTCTCAAAGGATTGTAGAATGAAGAACAGAAAAAAGAGATCAGATACAAGGAGGCTTATTCTAACCTGTGTCTCAGATTAGCCTCCTCTCACTCCTCACGGGGGAAAAGGCAAGAGCCTGGGTGTGCAGCAGCATGCAGGAAATACCGCACACTTTCTGCTTGCTGAAGAGGTGATAAATTCCAATAACCCCAAATACACAGGAACAAGCTAATGTTATTGAAACAAAATTTCAGTCATTGATAGACTCCCAAATAACTTATGGATTCCCCAAAAATGCAGTCTCATTTTCTAAAAAATCTGTTAAAATTTAAGGAAATCAGAAAAACAGCTGAGAAGATAGCTGATTATTGGGTACCTGGGATCTAAGCAGCCTGCTCACTGGATGGGAGGAAGAAACAGGACTTTCTACCCTCTGGGGGCAGCTGCTTCCTCCAGGATGGAGAAACTACTAGAGGCAACTGGTGCATAGCACATCTCTTTATCGTGGAGGTTTACCATGGTACCTAAAAAATGGTATGAGTGCCACCAGCAGTATCTTGGGAAAAGAGGGGAAGGAAGAAAGAAGAAATAACAAGGTGTGCTTGGTTGCAAATCCATCTCCCATCAGAGTTTTAGAGGTTAGGATAGTTTAATTTCAGAGCTCCAGGTTCTGCCACAAACTATAAAATACATGCTCTGTCAATGCTTGAATAAAGGCACTGACTGTACATACATACTGGGTCATTAACTGCTTGCTAGTGACTCCCACTCCCTTCATGGAGCCTTCTAGTTTTAACACATTGACAAGCAAGCATCAAAGTCCACTCAACTTACAATCTTGACCTTCATGGAGCATGGAACCCCTAAGTCCACCTCTTGACAGATATAACCAATAAACCCAACTTTAAAACCAGTAATCCAAATGTTGTGCCTCTTGTGAAAAGAGAAAGGAGATAAATGGAAATTTTGGTTTCGATTTTAATTGTAATAATCCAACATTTTCCTAGAGTAAATTTTAGAAATGCAATAACTGCATGTAGACAAAAATGTTATCTCTCATATTACTCAGAAAAACATTGTTCCCAGAGGACTATAATGAAGAGACTGTGACTCTGAATGATTCAAACCTCTGTAAACCTTAATTAAGACACTTCAGACAAGGTTGTGAGGATTAGAAAAACATGTCTAGTCTAGCACAGTCCTGGCAAAGAGTCAGTAATAATGTGTTTCTGTTACTCAGAATGGCCTTCAGAAATCTAGGGAAAAATACCAAGGAATCAGTCCAATACTAATAGGAAGGATGGGGACCTTGTCATTAGCAGTTTCATGTTACAGAAAATGAGATGGCGAAAAAGTGTACAACTCACACCTATTGCTTGCCATCTTCATGAATGCATAATTCACATGGTTATAATTGAAAGGTGATGGAGGTAGATTGAAGCTCCCCATCGAGGTGCCACTCAAAGCTTAACTTAAAGTGTGCCAAATGGCTCTTGGGGATCAGTGCCAAGAATGTGGTTGAATGCTTCCTGCCAAAAGCAGTGTTCATTTATTTTATTTTTTTAAAAGATTTATTTATTTATGCATACAAGCTGGGGTACAGGCCAGAGGTGTGGGGCGGCGAGAGGGTTCACCAGAGACAGAGTAGGGAGCAGAACAGGCAGATGGACGGAAATACACTGCTGAGGGGAGCAGCGGGTGAGGCAGGAGAGGTCTGCATCAAACTCACATCGCCGCTGCTGACAGCTCCACAGCACAGCGTTTAACCACTGCGCCACCAGGGAGGCCCAAGCAGTGTTAATTTAATCAACATGGTAAGGCAACCCAACGTGAGTCATCCCACCAACAGTCATTGGGATCACCAAGGAGTCTTTTAGGTCTTCTGCACCTGTACCAGGTGAGATGCAAGACACAGCACCGTCCAAGAGTAGCCCTGAAAGAAGAAAGGCTAACTATGTGGACAAATAGTCCAGTCGGCCCGCACCAACTGTATCTGTACAGGAAGAATCTGATGGTTAAAGTGCATAAGAACTCACACACCTAGAACCGGAAATGAAATCTAAAGAAGACTGTTGCCACAGTCCTGGCTAGCAACCTTCTGAAAGCTGTGAAGTGGAGAAGCTAAACAATCTCATGAAACCACAGCTGCCTCCGCCATGAGATGGCGGTGGGAGGTGGAATGCAACAAGCAATGTGATCAGTTACAGGCTACTCCCCAATGCCACCCTGCCATTAACTAGTTACAGAAAATGACAACGTCTCTGGGTGTTGACTGTGGAGTCTCAGAGGGGAAAGAATCATTTTCATCTCATGAAAGAAGAAGAGTAGCAGTGGTGACCAGAGTCCCTCTCAGCTCAATTTCTCCAGTGCCTCGAGCTCCTAATACTTTAGGTACACTTTAGTTTCTCTTTCATCAGTATCATACACCGCACTCATCATAGACTGGGGGACTTTCACGAGCACACTTGGAACCTCTAAAGACTTTCCATGCCAGAAAACCTGCATTTCATTTCTAACCAAGGCTTCCAACAGCTGCTTCACTCTAGACACGGACTTATCTCTGGGAGCCCGGACCAGCTGGCGAGTGAACACCTACCATCACTGTGTTTGGAAGGAAAGAGTCACAGTGAAGGAACTGGCTGTAGTTTAAAAAGCTTTTTAAAAAAAATCTGCTTATCAACATCAAACTCAGCATTAAAAGCTTTTGATCTACATCCCAAGCAGAACAGGAAAAACCAAGGTTTTTTTTAAATCTTTTTAAGCCACGTTCTTAGCTGTTTCATTCTTACCCAACTACCCCTGCATTGGGTGCATCCTCATAAGCCAGCTCTAAAGCAGGGAAGAAGGCCGTGATATCTCCGGGCCCAGAATCGAAGCAACCTCTCCCTGGAGCAGCATGGGAGGGAGTGGGAAACAACCAGCAAGGCCTCGCTATGCAGATGAGCTTCGAGGCAGGACAGTGTCGTTTAGGTTTGGCTGCTCTGGCGGCTGCCTGGATGACCCTGCACATCTCCTTGGGTGGCCAGGGACAGGGGTGTCCCAGGCTCACAAGAGGAGGCTTGCAGCAAGGGCTAACCCATCAAGGCAGACACCTAAGAAAGCATTATTTTTTGTTTGGGGATCCTCAATCCTGGCTTTTCCCCCAAATAAGTTACAGTTGTGAAACAGACTCAAGAGCCAACACCTGCCGAGTTGAAGACAGTCATGTAGGAGCTTATCAGCTCAGATAGCATCCACCTGGCCTCTTCACAGCGCGGCCGAACATTAAAATGACTCGGTGGTGTTGCCATGGTCACCCAGTTAACACCATTGCAAACTGGCCAGTCCCTTGTGTGGGTCAACAGGTCTGTGTGACACCCACAGGGTCCTGAATTTTACTTCTTTTTTCTGTCATTACAATTCAATATTAAACTTCTGTTTCTAACCAAAGCCTCAAGATGGAGGCCAACCTCCTTACAAGTGCTTTTATCCAGGGCAGGCTGCATGGGTTTAATATGCTAGCCCCTCAAGCGTACAGGAGAGGACCCTAGTTTTAGAGGTGGGGTTTCCCCCTACTTCACACTTCAACACAAATCTAAAATTCAACTATCAAGTAATTTTAGAAAAGCTAAAATGGAGAAGAAAAGCTTGAAACCAAAAATTACTCCTCTGAAGCTGTTGCAAATTCCCGGTCCCTAAAGTGGGGCTCCTTAGGTGCCCCACAAAAACAGCACCAGTAAACTTAGAACCCTGTTCTTCCCTCTCACAACCCAGGAGAAAATTACCTTTCTCTAGACCAAAGTTAGGCTGGAAAGGGCAGAGGCTTGGAAGCTAAATTCTCCGGAGAGCGGGCGACATGCACGGGCTATTCAAGGCTGTGGGGACAGACACACAGCCTCTCTCCCCACTCCTAGGAATTTGCTTCTTCCACAAACCCATTTGCTCAACGGTGCTTACCTTCCAGAGGTCAGAGCGCTCTTATCTCAGCCACCAAACAGCAGGTTCCAAAACAGACTGGCGGCAGCCCGTTCCCCCCACCACCTGTGAAGGCAGCAGTACTGACTCTGAGAACTTTTATAACCTGTGGCTGGATCTCTGCGCAGGGAACCTGGGAGGAAGGGGGGGCTTATTCTGCACAGCTGCCTCACACACAGGGAAGCTTCATTTAAGCAATAGTGCAGTTTCTAACCAGCAGCTGACACATATGACGACAAAACGTGCTAGGTAGGTTAAGAAAAGTTGTGGTAGCTGTATTTTTGGAAAGCACATGTCAAAAGATTTGAGCAAGCACCGCACAAAAGAGCATATTCAACTAGCCAATAAATTAAAAGTGTCTAAACACTTTAGTATTTGTATTTGTCCAGAGAATATGAAAAACACCAATTCCAAAAGATATATGCACCCCTGTGTTCATTGCAACATTATTTACAATAGCCAAGATCTGGAAACAACCCAAATATCTGACAATGGATGGTTAGGTAAAGAAGACATGGTATATGTATACAATGGAATATTACACAGCCATAAAAAATGAAATCTTGCCATTTTTCGGCAACATGGAAAGTCCTTGAGAGGATTATGCTGCAAGCAATAAGTCATAAAGAGAAAGTCAAATGTTGTGTGATTTCACTCATGTGTGTATTATAAAGAAAAAGAAGTAAGCTAACCAAACAAACCCTTAAACTCTGATGATGGGAAATCAGTAAAGGCAGGCTGGTTGGTGATGGATGTGGTATGATCTGTACAGTTGCTGAGATGAGAAAACACACAGCTGAAACCTACACGGTGTTGTAAACTTCCAGTAGAAAAAAAACTGAGAAAACAAATAAATAACGGTAATAACCCAGATGCAAACAAACCATTTATCAAATATACAAATTTTTTGTGGGGCATATTGCTATAAGGAAATATTATGCAACAATAAAAAATGACCTACCAGGAGCAAAAGAATAGAAGAATATTGACAATACAAAATGAAGGAAAGACAAAAAAAAATTAATACCAGTATGACCCTACTTAAATAAAGTTTGAAAAAAACAAAATTTTACTAGATCGTTTAAGAATAGATGCATAGGAACTAAAGCTACAAAGGAAACAGGAAATGGACATCCCAAGAGGCAGGAAAGGATGAGAGTGGAGAAGCTCCTCACCAGTGGGTAGAGACCCTGTGTTGGCCTCCGGGATTGGTCACACAGGTATTTGCTTTTCCATGATAGATTAAACATCCCCTTTACCTGTGAATGTTATATTTTACAATTAAAAGCATAATTTTAACTTTTTTAAATACAGATTTAACTTTCCTTTGTATTCTAAACTATTTGATAATATTTCTTTTTAGTCATTTACAAGAAATAGTGCAGAGCAAATGAAAATCTGTCCAACTTTTATGAGGATTCCAGTGAAACTAAAGAACACAATTCAATTTTATGAGTATCAACTCTGAGGGAGTGCTGGGGGAGAAAGAAGAGCTCAGAATTCCAGGCTGCACTAAATTAACTACAGGCACTGTTCTGCCATGGGCAGCTGAATGGGCTCAGAAGAATTTGCATTGCTAACAAGCACCCAGAGATGCTGATACTAGTCAGGGATGTATCTAGATGTTTCTCAGTGGCAGAAATCCTGTGCTTAAGAAAGGGCACTAGTTTAAGTAGCAGTCCTTCGAAAGGGCTTCAAGCAAATAGAGGTTTATTCCCAAATTGCAGTGTTTTCAAAGACCAACACATTTCCTGAAGCTACTGACCTGAAGGGGCAGAGGATTTCAGTTTTAACAAAGACCTAGCTCTCTGGAATAAACTGTGCATTCCCTGTTGTCAATACAGCAGGTGAAGGTTATAGCTGTGTCCGCCTAAAGTCAGAAGTTTTCTATTAACCTACAACTGGAATTGCTGTCCTTTTAGGTAAATGTTTGGGAAAGTCAAATAAGGAACCAAAGCTGTTCTTAAAATTGAGAACAGCCGTGCTGAGATTTGCCTTATGTAACAGATCATATGAGCGATAATGGTAAGTGAAGTAAGCATGTTAACACCTCACAGCCCAGGACATCTTCAGCAGACAAGGGGTTTTTGGATAAGCAATTGATCTCATATCCTGAACCTCCATTACCTGTTTGTCTGCCACTTACATGAACATAACTGAGTTAGAAAATTGCTATTTTGCTTTTCTACAGAGATTGATTACCACAGTGTACAGCTAATAATAAACCAGTAAAATCCCGACAACTTCCACTTAGGGAAAGTACTACTATATTTATCTAGACATCTGAGTTCCATTTTCATGATCCCAAGTATAGCTTGTTTGTTTCTTTATCTGATGTAACTTTGAGAATGTTGAAAGTTTTGATGGAATTTATGCTAAAAAGTAACATAATCAGCTGAAGTTTTAATTAACAATATGGAATTCCAGCTTTAGCAGTCCTTCTTGGTGATATGAGTTGAATGATTATTTTTAAATATATTTCTATATTAACAGAGTGTTTAACAAAAGGGATGTATTTTCCCTAAAAAAAGACACTGATACTAACTTTGAACTAAAGTGTATACTTACTCCAAGAATTGCTCTTCCTTTTGTAATCTTCCAGATTCTAGAAATTTTCTGTTGGCTCTATGCTTCAGAACCTTGAAATAGCTATGACTGTTATCTTTTTTTATGTTATTATTATTTGTCTTTTACATTATTGTGTATTCCCTGTACGTTTCCCACCAACAATTCACCCGTGAACCATCACCATGTTCCCTTGTGCTCTTTTCTACCCCATTTTGAGCCATTATCCTCCTCCTCCCTCGCTGAATGTCTCTCTCATTTGGTTCCCCTATATTCCTGCTATAACTGAAACCATTCGATATTTTTTTTCCTTCTGGCTTATTTCGCTGAACATGATCCCTTCTAGCTCCATCCATTTTGCTGCGAATTGCATGTGTTTATCTTTTTTGATTGCTGAATAGTATTCCATTGTGTATATGTACCAACCACATCTTCTTGATCCAGTCACATGACTGTTATCTTACCTTGACTGTTAGCTTACCTCTTGCTAATAGATCGTCTAGTAAGATTGTTAAAGGTAACTGAGTGACCCAAGATGTCGATTAAGGGAGGAAAGTGTGTTCGTGTTCACAAAGATGAAAACACATGATCAAGTATATTTCCCTTTGAAACCTGTATACTTCATCTGAAATCTGCTCTTTAACATAGGTAAAGATGAACCAAAAAGTTCCTGCACAAAAAAGGTGCCAAAGGGTCAGTTTTAGCCTAAGCATCCCCAGGAAAGTCCTGTTTATGGGGTACCAAGTTTATAAGGGAGATAATATAAGATGCAATAGCTATTATTTGCTCTGCTGATAGACATATAGCAAGCCTGTAAAGGCAGAGAGAATGGGGAGAGCACATGGAAAGTTAGTTGTCCCCAGTAATCACCTAGTGGTAGTGACAATTTTGGTCACGTAGCTCAGAATATAATGCGTGTGGTAAGAGAGCAAATGTGTAATTATTGGATCGTATATGATTTTCTCTTGATTGGGAAAGACTATATAGGAGGTTTTCCTGTCATACTTCAAATCAAAGCCTTTAGGCAATCATCTTCTCTATCCACTGAGAAGCTTGATATTGCCATAGTAGCCATCAGCATGACCCCCTCCTTTCTGAGGGTCTTCCATTTTGGGTAGTGAAATGGAGATTCCCTCCTCCATACACATAAACAAAATAGACTGCAGTGATGGCCCTAATTTGACCAGATAAATACAAGATCCTTACAGCGATTCCTAAACACAGGCACATGCAGCCTAAGGATCCTTAGACAGCTGTGGGTCATATGCAAACGCAGCAGAATAATTTTGTGCTTGCTTCAGTCTCTCTCTCTGACCAGAGGTTCCTGTCTCCTGAAGAATAGTCACTTGGAAGTATAGGCAACTAAGCAGCAACCAAGAGGAAACACTTAAGAAATGATTGATTCATAGCACTTTTAAATGACTTAGCCTCTTGTGCCTCTCAGTAGTAAAACAAAGAGGTTAGACTACATGATTTCTAAGGTCCTGTTCTGCTCATAAATTCCTATTGTGCTCATTTTGTACTTATTACATTGAGTAATTGAGTTTTGACTCAAGGACACAATCAAAGGCTCTTAAGATTAAAGAGCATGGAGTTCCTGAAGCCTGAGGAAAAAGTGGTGCTTCATCCTGGCTGCTCAGGCTCTGGGGCCCTCTAGTGGGTTGAGTTAATTGAGATTCCAAAGTCTCAACTTGAAAAGCTAAAGTGAAATATTTGGAACCAGTAGTCAATTTACCTTCTTTCTAGAGATAAAATAGGGTGACATTTTATTTTTTAACACTTAAGGCATACCAGGATAAGTTATTCTTTGCTGAACATCAGCTAATGCAGAGGAGTAACTCTGCATAGTTTTCCATTGAAGCACAACTTCTCCCCTTTAGAGATAGTGACACTCAGAAACAAAAATTAAATATTCAGGAACCACATCAGAAATAGTGGCAACTACCACACTAAAGAGTTTGGACTTCTTATTGCTAGTTTTAATCTTTGAGGAAAGAAAGTTCTCAAAGGGCCAGCTGAGAAATGGCCAGGATCCCTTTTGATTGGCAGGGCAGGACTGGGCAACAGATAGAAGGTTGGCTGAAATAACACAAGGGTTGGAAGCATGAGTAAAATTTAGGAGGCTGATAGTTGATGTCTAGACCCTGGTTACAGTAAGCCCTTCGAGGGCTCTTTAGCTATCATTTTGTTGCCTTTCTTGTCCATAATTTGCAGCAGATCCAACCATTACTCCCTTGGAGAGGTTGGCTTTGGGATAAAATTTTGGTCCTCAGGTACAGAAATTTGCTCCTAATGAAGTAACTCTTGGGCATGACTCCAAGTCAAACTTGCTCAGTGACATCTGTGCCATCTAAAAACTGATGTGAACATTTTAGTGCAGTTCAGTCTAGCTTGGTTAACTGAACCTGTCTGGAAAGACTTTTTTTAGTAAACAGTATTATATGTATCCTGTTTTGCACATTAGTAATTATTTTGCTATCCTGTTGGTTGTTAAAGTACTATATGACATAAATAGTATTTGCTTGCGTATGTCAGTGTAAATTTAATGTAACATATTAGCATATATTATATGCTGTCATAAACTATTTTACTGGGGAAAAAGTAGGCTGATTTAGTACTTGGCCAAAGTCTGAGGGTCAGGGCCAAAGTAGTGGCAATGGGATGAATGGCTGACAAACTCAAAGTGGAATCAAGCAGATCTGATGAATGTGGACGGTTTCTGGGTTTCAACTTTTAACAGTTGAGAAGATGGTGGCTCATCCAACATAAAAGAAGAAAACCATTGAGGAAACAGAAGATGCATTTTGCACAAAGTTTGAGGTGCCTATAGGATAGCAGGTGAACATGTAGAGAACGCAGTTTCTTGAAAAGGGACCACAGGAGAGCCGGGGCAGACTTAAACCACTGGGCTACAGTGTCCTTTGTGGGACAGCAAAGCATGAGGGGTAGGAAGTGGGAGAAGATGCCCTGAATAGTTCCGGCCTACTGGAAAAGAGCTGGAGGCCTGCGGGGACCCACACCAGTCCCCGCAATAAGTCTCTGAGAGACGCCTCCGCGCGGGTCCGCCCGTTGGGCCCCACCGCGCCTGCCCCCGCCAGGACACGCAGGCCACACTTCCGCTTCCGGGCCGGGCCTAAGTGTAGGGCGGCGCGGGGAGGGGCCGAGGGCTGCGGGTGCTTGGTGGCGGGAGCAGGCTTCGCGCCGTCGGTGGATTCCAGTGAGCCAGCGAGGTGGCCCCAGCCGGCAGGGCAGACGGCCCAAGGCCGATGCGACGGCCACCTCGGGGACCCGCGACGGTCCTGGGGCATGAGGGTGACATGCGAGGCCTCAGGAAGCGAGGCCGGCGGCCAGGCCTGAGACCAGAACCAAGCGAGGCAGGAGGCTGCGACTCTGAGGTCGGGGGTCGCGAGGAGAGCAGGCAAAAGAGGAGGACGATGGCCCGGGCGTCTGGGAGAGAAGAGGTGGAAAATGACAAGTCGGGTGAGGTGTCCGGGGCTGGGAAGGCTGGGAAGGTCGAGGCGAGGCGGCGAGTGGAGGGCCCTGAGAGCCAGGTGGGCCCTTCGGACCTTTCGGACCTGCCGGGCTTAGAAGCTGTGAAGGAGGCGGAGCTCCCCTTGCAATCGGGAAAACACAGTAAGAAACCGCTCAAGGGTCACTCCCTTTCTAGCCTTTGCACCTCTGCCTGCTCCATCCTTGCTTTAGTTTGTTTTTAACATGATCCTGTGTGGGGTTTACTGATGCACATGGTTGACCAGGAGGCGCAGAAAAACAGGAATTCTCTTAAAAGGTGTTTGCCCAGTTAGGAGCCCTTTGTCAAAATTACTGTAAGAAATATCTGCTAATGATCCGTTTTAATAAGTGTGAAAGGATGATGCTATAGAGTTTAATTGCCAGCTGCCTTAGAGTCAATACAGGTTTGTATGTAGTTCCTTAACAGAAACTTTTTTCTCATTTAAAAGCAAATGTGCATTTCCATACTGCTATTCAGGGAAATCAAAATGGATGTATTCGCAGTTTATTTTACAGTTTGTTTTGCTTTTTCCTCCTCAATATAAAATCTTTTCTGGTATGTTTTGTTGTTTTGATCAGCCAAGGAAAAAAGAAAAGTTACTGAAGCCTCAAGTCCTGATCCACAGCCAGGGATTGACCTGGTAAGAAAGGAATCATTAACCAGTTCAGAATGTTTGCAAACAGTGGAGTGCAGTGAATTTCAAAGTATGGCTTTCTTGCATTCTTTGGGTAAGGACGGTTTGGTGGAAGGTATTAAAAGAAGATTTCAAGTTAAAAAATTTAAAAACATAGAAAGCCCACCTCTCAAAATAACTGAAAATAAGACTACACGAAATGTTACGGTTGAATTCCAAGATGAACTGTACAAGAATATGCCAAAATATTCTTGTAACAGCTTGTCACCTGGAGTAGAAAATAAGTCCATTTTAAAATTACATGATTTCAATTGTTTCCCCCATTCCAAGGGTTGGAATGATGAAAACAACCTTGCATATAAACATGATGGTGGATGTAAGCATGTGCCAGAAAGTTCCTCGAAGAAAGAAAACCTTAGGAGCCTTGCAGAGAAGAGTGACACAAATAATATTCCTCACCTTTTACAAACTGAAGAAAATGTAATGGGAGTAAATAATCTATTGCTTGAAGAAACTGATTTATACCAAAGTAAAAATAATGGCTTGTTTTCCTGCATTCAGAGTGAAAACACCAAATGTCCAGTAGAGAACAGCAATATTGGGAGAAAACCCCCGAAAAGGATAAAGTCTGAAAAAGAAGAAATGACTACTGAAGTGAGCTTCTCTAATGTGTATAACAAATCTGAGTTGGTATTACATGAAAACAAAACAGTTGCTGAAGGTAAAGAAACAGAGACTTTAGAGGCTAAAAAAAGTCCTTTAAATGTTTTGAGAAAAGCAAACCATAATACACTCTCTCCAGTTGATCCTTTAAGTCTTCCAGAAACAGTGCAGGAGAAACCAAGTACTGAACATCATGTAAATGCTATGAAAACCCATGAACCACTTTTGAAAGAAGGAACAAAGAATGCTTCAGAACCTTTAGGTTGCAAAAACATGGAGCCTGAAGAGTATTTTAAGTCAATGAAAAACCCAATAATGAAATCACCTAGTGATTGCCATCCTATTGAAAAGAAATCTTCACGGGAAGACTTGAGAAATGAATCTGAAGAATCAAACTTAAGCTGTCACAGAACAATACCAATGACTGGTAAAAGAATTTGGCCTTGCTATTCATGTGCTAGAATATCTGCCCAGTGTTGGAAAAAGGCTTCCTTGCCAGAATCAAATTTCTTTCTTCCTCGATCTCAGGAAAGTTTGAAGCAAGATGATTTTCTTAAACACCAAACAAATCAAACTAATTTAAATTCCAAATTATTGTTACAAAGTTCCTCAACAGAATCAAATAGTGAATCTTCAAGTAAGGAAAAATTAGATTCTAATTCAAATAGTTTGTCTTCAGTCTCTGCAGTAGAACCTATTTTAACAGATATAAAGCAACCTATAATCAATGGTGATAAAAAGATGAAGTTGGAAGAACTGAGCAAAAGTGGGTCAGAGGTAGTTTCTAATACCACTGATGATACTCAGTTAAATAACGTGACTCAAAGATTAACAGGAAGTAAAAAAAAAGATAGAGGGAATTTAACAAAGCTTCATTTGACAATGGCTTCCCAGGATAGCCAGGAAGCAAATAACCCTACAGGCAAAACTGTTCATCGAAAAGCATGCATTGCGAAGCAAACACTTGTGGTCCCAGACTTGGTTAAAATATTGAACACAGGACGGCTGACTAATTTTAAAATTCCTTTACTTAAGAATAAAGCAGAGAGAAGAAAAGACATAAATGCCAAGTCATCAGAGAGAAATGCCTATAGTCCCTTAGAGCTACTTGATAATTTATCTGGCGCAGAGGTAAGACAGAGTAGGAATAAAGAAAACATTTCCACAGTAACTTCAGCATCTCAATCTTTGAATATACAAAATAGTGTAACTCCAGTGCAAACTAGTTCTGACTCATCCTGCAGTAAGAATTCGTATGGTATTTCTCCAAGCTTTTTAAAGCAAGATAATGATAATAAGCCATCTAACCACATCTCTGAACCAGGCCATATTATTTCCAATACGGAAGCTATTTCTCTCACAGTTAAAAATAATCCTTTTTCTTTTGATCCTGGGTATATAGAGAAAAGTTCTGCCTTCTGCTCTAATGAACAAGAAATATTTGAACCAGTTTCCTCTGAAGTGAGTGGTAGAAAAATGACTAAGAATTTTTCAGAAATTAAAGTGGGATTTCCAGATATTCTTAAAGCATATGAAGACGATGTCCTCTTAATTGATGTAATTCAAGATGACCCAGACCTCTTTGGAGTCTCTAGTGAAGGAGAGCTCTCACTCACTTCAGAGGTCCCCATGATAAGCCAGGAAACCAGTGTTGCTGAAGAGCACCAATCAAGAGACTCCAAGCACGTGGAACTTGCAGAAAAAAAAGAACCACGCGATAATTTGAGGTATGTGTACAAGTACACCTTTTGGGCAAATCATTATTGGGAGTTTAAAAAGTCAAAAGCATTTGCTGCTCTAAGCTCACACTAACTTACTCTGTGAATAAGTGAAGCTCCATTTACTTTTTTAAACTCAGTTATTTATTAAAAATGTAATATGTTACTTCTGAGACATGAAAATGTCATTATGCTAAAACAGTCAAATGAATATGTATCTTAGAAATTATAAGGAATAGATCAACTGTTCAGAATTGAAAATGGTTTATAAGGTGGCTTTTGTAAAATTAGTTTGCATTCAAAAGTCAAAATTTTTGTATATTCTTTAGTTATGAATATACAGTTACACTTTTATTTTAGCCAAATTACTTAAGAACAGTGCCACATAGTTTAATCCATTTTTTGTGGCTACCTTGTTATATAAATACATTTTGTCAGGAAACAAAGCCTTGGAAAAGGCTTGAAGAAATTAGAACTTGAGAGTAGATTCAAAAGTTAAACTAATTTTCAGGGAAAGCAGCATAAATTTTTTTGTGCTTTTAAGGTTATGGTTTTAAGTAGTGAGTTAGTGTCCAGATAAGGCAAGTTTGCCTGAGGAAACTTTAAATGGAGCCAAGTAGTAATCATCACATTGGAACAGTTCAGGTTGGCCTAAAGTTTATTTACTAGGTCATATTTTCCTAAATTTTTATGATTTTTCGAGGTCTAGTTTTTGTCACAATTCCTGAATATTAGAATGTTCTGTGAACAGACTAAAAGGGAATATGAAAACACTTTTTGCTAAGATTGAATGATACATGGCTTAAATTTCTCTGGTATTTATGAGCTTAGTTACTTTTATGATAAATTTTTCTCCGTGTTTTTGGTATTGCAGGAACTTGTAATGTCACCAAATAGTATTTTTCATATGCCAGAGCTTTATATATTAACCTAGAGCTTTATATAGACCTAGAGCTTCATTATATATGAACCTAGAGCTTTATATATTAAATGATATGATGAAGTAAGGTGGTAATTTCCCCATTTTGAAGATGAAAAACTGAAGGTGACAAGCTGTCACTTGCCCAGAGTCACATTGCTAGTAACAAAATCTGGACTTGAATCCACCCGTCTTGCTCTAAAATTAGTAGTTAAGAGCTTAACCTTTATAGTCTGACCTAAATTTTGAATCTTCTTGCCACCTAATAATTATGTGACCTTATCTGTAAAAATGGAAGGTACTTGCCTCAGGGTTGTGAGGATTAAATCAAAGAATGTATGGGAAAGATTTTAGCATGGTGTCAGGAGGATAGTAAAATTCAATAGAAGCGAGTTATCAAAGGCAGTTTATTAAACTCTTGGTTTTTTGTTTGCCATGCTCCCTTTAAGGAATACAAGGGGAAATTACAGAAAATCCTACATTCAGGAGCACACATCTCCAGCACACATCTCCGTTAGCTAATGAGATGTTGACAATCAGCTATGTTCAGAGGTAGAAAAAAATGTGAATTTATTGCTGCTAAGGACTGGTTCCTGTGCTTATCATGGTGTGGAAAAATCAAATACTGAAAGCCAAGTAATTGAGGCAATGAAAAAATTTAATATCTGGAAAGCACTAACTAGGATTGCAGGAGGCAATCCTCAAAGTCACCACCCCAATCTAGGGATTACAGAATTTTTCTACACACTTACGCTCAGAAAATCAGGGAAGTTATGAGGGTTATTGGGGGAGTGGTTAGGTGTCAGTTTTGGTTTGGAGGTAGGAAATGGGGTCAGTGCTCAGTGTTTTTTGTGGATTTGTGCACATGTGGAGCCATGATCAAAGAGTAAGGGGCCAGTGTTTTCTCAATCTATGTAAATCCTTGCCATAATGGCTTGTTGGGTTCCTAAAGACTTAGTCTTCATCCCACAGCTGTGCATTCTTTGGTCTGCAAAAAGAGGTAGATTAATATATGTCCAGAAGATTGATAGTGGTTTGAGGTTTAGTTAGGTTGTATAGTATCTTGGTATGTGTATGTGCTGAGTTAGTGTTGAATCTGCTTTCATGTTGGCCAAGAAGTTTGGTTTTTATTTGTATGTATATATTTTTAGAATAATAGCTGATTTTTGTAAAAATGGTGCATGTTCATTACATTAAAGTGTAAAAGAGGGCTGAATCCCAAATCCCAAATAACAATTTGTATGCATCATTCCAGATCATATCTAGACATATATGTGGATATAATTTTAGAAAAATTACATCAAGCCATTTTATTTAGTAAAAACTTATTTACACTTAAGGGAGGGTTTGACGTAAAACTAAAGAAATTGCTGAATCCATATACTTCTTTACCGCAAGAAATTAGTTCCTAAAATACTCAAATTAACAAGATTATTTAAACATTTGAGTTTTGTTATGACTTCACAATAACGTCCTAATTTCAGACAGTAGCATTTGCTTTCCTGATATGAAAGATGAACATATCAGTACACATTAACTTTTTTTCCTGATCTGCTGCCACATTTCTGTTAAATATTTATTGTTTTATATTGGCAGCTCTTGTGCCATTTACATCTCTTCAGTAATCTGAATTCTTAATTCAGTCCTTACCACTAATCATTTTATTTTCCACTAATATAGACTCATTTGTTATAGATAAAATGAAATGTTGACTAATTTCTTAATTGGTTAGATTTCAGGGCAGTTTCATCTTTTTCAAAAAGGATTCAGGATTACTGTGTTCCCAACAGCTTGGATACAGAAGAATGATTATTGTCTTAGAACAAATTGCCTAGGTATAAAAGTTTTAGTTTGCTATTTTCCTCCTCACAACTATGTAGTCAATCCTGGGTGCTTTCTGGCTTCTAATGTTGTAGTGAAAAAGAATGAGGCCAAACTAGTTCTCTACTGCCCCTTTCTAAACTGCTGCCCCTCCACCCCCTACTCTGTTTTGAGATTGGTAAAGGTGAACAGTTTTGATTTGCAGTATCAGATGTACTTCAAATAATTTTTCTATTGTCTTTGAACTTCATTTGCTTTACTTCAAAAGCACCAATAATATTTTAGATTTTTGTTGCTACATACTTACAAATGGAAGTGTTTAGTCATTTGCATTTGAATGGGCTCCTGTAGATGTAGTTTTCATTTGTTGAACCTATGCTTTTGGTTTAAGAATATTCTGTCTCATTTAATCCTCACAACTGCATGAGTAGGTGGTATTTTCATTTTGCAGATATGGTTAGACTCAGAAGTTAAATAATTTCACCACGGTTTACACAGTGAGTGGCAGAACAAAATTTGAACCCAGATTGGTCTTAAACCATAGGCTATATGCTGTCTTCAGAGACTGCAAAAAAGACAAACTGCTCTCAAACTGTCTTTTACATTGTCAGACATGCATGCACAGGCTTGAGAGTTAAAACTATCTTGTATTGGAATAATACTTCAAAACTTTCTAAAATGTATCTATATATTATCAAACTAAGTTTGAATGGTAGTACTCCCTAATTATTTAGCATGTGATTAAAGAACTAAATGAGAAATCTACATGGGTTTTGAGTCCTATTGTAATATTCTGTTTTGTAAGGTTTGAGATGATATTCACCAGCCACTAAAGTTAGAGTAACAGTGTTCAGAGAAATATCTAGTTCTGGATAGAATATGTCATATGGTTTAAGCTCTTTTTGCTTTAACAGAGAACTTCCTGTATTGGATCTTGAATTGATGAACTCAGAGGTCTGTGCTTCCTCATCAGCAGGTGAAATTCTACATTTTCAGAGTATGTAGTATTCAAGTATCTTTTTAGATCTCCATTTAGACCTAGTCTAAAGGAATTCATTAACATAAGAAGCTTTTCATTTTAGAATCTGTTAACCTGTTGCTAATTTTTCTCAGTTTTAATTGGTTGTCAGATCAGATTTTAAAATATTTTCTATTTGATTATTTAACTTCAGTTGACCTTAGCAATTTTTATAGTCTTTGAAATATATATTCAAGTTTTAGCACATTTTGAGTCCATTTTTTTAAAATGATTAAATTAACAGCAAATGTAAGTTTAAATACTTTAATTAGTTGTATTTATTAGAACTATTATAGTATAGCTGTTATACTATAAGTATTATTATTATAAATAATTTAAATCATAACTTTAAAATTTAAATAGGTTTAAGTCATCACAGGAAATTTGAGTTAATTTTACTTTGACTGTAAAGCTTTAACAGTATATTGACAATGGACATGATCAAAAGGATGCTTTAATTTATCTTGAAATGTCTGTCAACTTTTAAAACAGTCTTTGAACGACTTGATTACTTTATCATTTATTGTTTCTACAATTGAATATTTTTTCTTTTCAGCAAATGAAATAAAACATGATTCCAAAGGTGCAAATGTTTCCTTGGGAGAAGTTACTGATGAGACCTCTGAAAATGAAAAACTAGGAGATTTAAATGAACAAGTAAAAAGTTCAGACTTGGATGAGAAGGTACTAGGGAATGCTTTGCTTTTTTATTTTTATTTAGTCACATGTTTGGTTTTCTTTTATAATACTTAATATTTTCATTATTTCTTATGAAACAAACTATTTATTTGATATTTGACTTATTAATCATAGTTAGAGAAACCCTTCCCTATTTCAAGATTTAAAATTTTGTTCCATATTTTCTACTAGGTGGGGGGTTTTTTGTTGTTATTTGGGGTTGTTTTTTTTTTTTGGTGTTACTGTGTTTAAATGTTTTCATCAATTTAAATCTAAAATTTACCTTGGGAGAAAGAATGTAGAAAGAGTATGACCTTTCTCCTTTTTTGCAGATGACTTTTATGTACTTAGTATTTTCCAAGCATATGAAAATATTTAAAATGTTTGTATTCAGACATGTTAATTCCATATGGTATAGTTTCCGCCTTTGATGTCACACTTAGGTTTTCTCTGCCCTCCAAATTATGTTTTTGCCAATTTTTGCTATTTTCAGTATTTAAATCTTTCATGAAAAAAGACTAAATGATATTTCTGAAAGGTATTTTAGGATATGGTGGCTTGGTACCAGGCTTACTTTCTATCCATTTAACTAGCCTGTTGTACTACCCTTTATTGAGTCACTGCCTCACAAATTTCAAATGCCATCTTTAAAATATTTAAAATTTTATATATGAAACTATTTCTTATTTTTTGTTTCATTGACTGCTCAGATCCTGTATCAATACCATACTGTCAATTACTTTAAAAGATACTAAGAGATATTGTAAATCTAAAATGGTTTTTAGCTGTTCTTATATTCATCCAAGATTGCTTTAAACTTATAAAGTGTTTTCTAAATGCTTTTGGTAGGAATTAATATCTTTACTCTTGATATTCTCATCCAAGATCATGGTATATCTTTCTGTTTGTTAAATTTAATGTTTCTCCATTGATTTTGTTTTTGTTTTATTTGTAAAGTTCTATAGTATATACAGTGTATTACATTATTGTAAAATATGATTATATACTTTAAAAAGTCTAGAATGCTGTAAAGTAAGATAATAAGTAGTATCTCTTATTGCTTAAGTGATGAGTTATTTGAGGGTTTGTTTCTGGTGCCCATTTTTTCCCTAAAAGTTTACTATTTAAGGATGTATAACTTTTTTATAATTAGAAAATCATAATTCCAAAATGTCATACATTAAGTATGACAGTGTTTTAAATACATATAAATGCTTCTAATGAAAAATAATTTATACCACCCAGCAATGAAACTCTCTCAAATCTTTTTCTCTGAATTAAAAACAACTTAACTTTCATTGTCCATAATAATTTGAAATGATAGTCTGTATAATTAAAGGTGATATCAAAAGTTAGGAAAATGTAATGATTTACATTTTCTCTTAAACAACAGTAGAGATTTTTCAGCCAATATTTAGTATTTTAAATCATGTAGAGTAGAATTGTTTTCCAGGTTGGCCATAAGCTAGTTGTTTAATATCTAATACATTCTAATAGATCTGATACACGTCATTGTTTCATTTGAAATACAGAGATAATTCATTTGTATTTCTTAACCATAATCTCTTTACAGTGTAGATTTTCAGACAAGGTGGTTATTAAAGAAGAAAAAGAAAATGTTTATGAAGTTTGCAAAAGGTCTGTATCGTAGTTTTCAATCACAACTTCAAAATAGTCATTCTTGTATTATGAGTGTGATTTTTATTATCTGCTGTATGTATCTACCACATGCCAGAGCCATACATGGCTATTATTTAATGTTCAGGTGTATCCAGATGTAAGGGATATTGTAAGTGACTGTAAAATTGTCACTTTTTTTTCACCATTAAAATTTTTGAGGAATAAGGAATAGTGATAAAAGAAAAGAAAAAAGAATATGTGGGGGATTTTTATGAGGATAAGCGTGTCTGAAAGCAGATGAACATTGCAGTTTGCTGATATCATATGAGGCTGCAGTGATTAGTACTGAAACTTACAGTACACTCACTAGAACAAACGTGAATACCTAATTTGGAGGATGTCTAGGGGATTTTCTGATCTATCCTCCACCCTCATTTTGCTGTTGAGGCAAGGCATACTTGTGTCAGGTAACAAACACTTCAGTCCTTTCATGTTAAGGCAGTGGTTTTCAAAGTGATCCTTGGAAAAGCAAAATTGTATAGGGAAGGAACAGAAATGCAAGTTATCAGGCCCTACCCCCAACGTACTGGAGATAGGGCCCATTAGTTTGTATTTCAACAGTAACCCCAGTTAATTCTGATAATGTGCTCGAATTTGAGAACCACTGTGTTAGGGAAAAACTAGGTAAGAAATAGATTGGTACAGAAACCCCATATGATTCCTGGCTATTTGGACATCAAAGAGGAAAAGTGGCAAGGGTTAACTTTTTTTTCCATTGAAAGTATTTGCTTCCAAACCATTGCCACTGCAGTCTGCAGAGTTTTATTATCATCACCTTAGCTTTACCATGGTGACCAGAAGTGTGACACTGCATTAGTCACTACATTATACTGGGCTTCGGTTGTCTAACAAAAAATAAAAGAATTTTACTAGATAATGTCTTACATATATAAAATTCCATAATTCCTGTTTCTTTTATGTTACCTTTTATTTTTTGTTACTTTTCTTTTTATGTTTCGTTTTATTGTATTTAGAGGTGGTTGTGTTGATTGCACAGGTCAGTTCTATCCCAAATTGGGGAGAATTGCGAATATATTGTTTGTGTGATTTTTAAATTCCATCGCTGCCACTAAATTTCATCTGTTTAAGTATGGGCTCCTCATGTTAATTATTCTACTCTCCTCCGGCCCAGGAAATCCCAACTGAAGAAGCTTATTAGAATTGTTTCTAAGGTAAAATAGTATCTGAGTGAGGGTGTCTTTCTCCTAAAAACTAAATTTATTTGTATCTAAAATACTTCCCACCTTCTCCTTTATTTATATTTTCTAGGTAAATGACCATATCAAGTTTTACAAAAATTAGTTATATAGGATCTTACATACTAGAATATAGTCAAAGCTGTCTAAAATCAGCAACCAACAACAATACATTTGTTATACCGTCTATCCAAAGGAAGCTGTCAAGTACATGTATAAATTTCTTATATGTACATATACCGTCTATCCAAAGGAAGCTGTCAAGTACATGTATAAATTTCTTATATGTACATATACCGTCTGTCCAAAGGAAGCTGTCAAGTACATGTATAAATTTCTTATATGTACTTGTCATGAAGAATATAGTTCTTTATTTCATTGTACTGTCCATAGAATAACTGGATTATTTTTTCTGGGTTATGATATCTTTTGTTTGCCATAATAAAATGATTTTGCTCTAGTTTTAACCTTACCATCCCCTCTTACCTTTTCCGCAGCCATTTAACATGTACTGGTTTTCCACTTACAAAGGCAGGTACAACCTACTGAAAATCCTGAAGAATTTTAGTATGATAATAGTACACAATATAGTATATAGCATATGTAGCACCCTGTTGTCTTTTTACTTACTTGATTCTCATTACTTTAACGTTTTTAGAATAAATTTAAATTCTAATTGCAGTTTTTCTGCTTACACAGCAAAGATGCAAAAAATGCAGAGATTATGGTTGGTGATTGTCAGTTAGCAGCACTGGGGCCCAAACCTAGGTGTTTACTGGTGCCACCATTGAATCTGAGTGCTCATCAAGAAGACACACTACTGAAGCCTTGGATGAATGGTACTATTAATAACTTCAGTGCCTTTTGATAGTATAAAGATATCATAAGTGTGGGCCTCCCTGGTGGCTCAAGGGGTTAAGTCTCAGTGCTGTGAACTGTTAGCAGCCACCGCAGCACGAGTTTGATCCCTGGCCAGGGAGCTGACCAACATGGCACAGCAGACCTCTCCTGTCTCATCTGCTGCTCCTCTCAGCAGTGTATTTCAGTCAGTCTACCTGTTCTGCTCCCCACTCTGTCTCTGGTGAATCCGCTCATGCCCCCCCATACCTCTGGCCTACACACCAACTCTTGTATGCATAAATAAATAAACCTTAAAAAAATTCATAGGGGTATTTCCCACCAAAAACAAAAACGTGAAGAAAATAGAGACAAGCATAGAATATCTATGTACATTAGAAGGTTTATGTACTTTTACTTAGTACTTGTGATAGTGGTAGTATAGGTAAATTAGGTTTTACCTAAAATACTCATATTTTAGTTGAGTATTTTAGAATTCTAGAATTAATTTTTTATCATAGTGCTTTAAACAAACTAGATTGAAGAGTGAATTTAGAAATAATAAAATTCCTTTGTACAGCGGACAGATAATGCTTCTGTACCTTCACATAACTGACTTCATGCTGTCTGGTGTGATATACCAGGGCAGCAAGCCCAGTGAGGCCACTGGCTTATCTTAAAAAGCCTCAGAGGCTCCATAATGAAAATTAGTTTAAACAACAGAGCAAAAGCCTCAGTTTATTCTAAGTTATACTTGGATACTGCCAAAGTAAAATGTGAAATCATTTTATTTTTTTTTTTGTTTCAAACATTTTTTTAAATTTTTTAATGTCCTAATTATCATTTTAGAAGACTGACATTATTAGTCTGGTTTGAGGCATCCAAGAGGAGAGGGGGAGGAATGAAAAAGTAGAGGAAGACAACAATGGATTCTGACTATGCTCCCAGAAGGGGAGTGTTGTGGGGTGCGAGCAAAGAGGAGGGGGCATCTGATGGAGGATTACTGGGGCATTGGTGGTGGGTGTGACAAAATAACATACACTGGTAGAGCTGTAAACCTATACCTCTACAACACAGACTGTGTTGTAACTCGACATTCTGTCAATAAATATAACTTTTAAAAAATTGACATTAAAGGATATGATGGCTAGTATATTACTCAGCTCATCCTGCCATAACAAAACACCACAGACTTGGGATTTGACAGAAATTTACTCCACTCAGTTCTGGAGACTACAAATCCAGAATCAAGGTTCAGAGATGCTGCCTTCTCACTAAGTTCTTACCTGGCCTTCCCTTGGTTCATGTGTGTGGAGAGGAAGAGCCCAAGCTCTCTGATGTCTCTTCGTATAACAACACTAATTCTTTAGATCAGATTAGGGCTTCAGCTTTATGACTCCATTTAACTATAATTCTATCAAAGGCCCTATCTCCAAATACAGTCACACAGTGGGACTGGGCTTCAACATATGAATTGGAGGGAAAGGGGGACAGTGCAGTTCATGGCCCCCAGACTTCTCAGTGGTTTTCTTCCTTTAAAAAGGTTTATTGGTTTTGTAATACTTACCTGTTTAACTTAAAGACAGTCATTTGAGTGCAGGGTTGAGTGCTGCTGTATCAGTGTTTAGAGAAAGTATGTTCAGCTTACGATAAATTTGATATTTTAAATTGAGGCCTAGAAATACTTAAGGAACACATGAGATATAAATCATTCCATTTCACAGGAACACACCATGACAGCATAGCCTGTGAATAGAGCATGAATACCCCAGTGAAACTTTAAAGCAGATAGTAGTGGTCATGTGTTTCATTGTTATAAAGGCAGTGAGTTTTTAACTTCCTGGTGTGTAATGCCATTCTTAATCTTTTAGATTTCAGATTTCCAGGAAAACATTCTGTCCTCAAGCTGCAAAATCCTGAAACTTGTGAAATATTTAAGAGGGAAAAAACTGTAGGGGTGAGTTCCCCATTTAAAACAAAAAATCTTACAAAGAACATACTAGGGATCTTTCCCTATCATAATTTTTAAGCAATTCTAGACATTACACAGATTTTGAATGGAGGTTGATGGTAAGAGGCAGAAAATGAGTAGTGATTCAGAGGATATTCACATAAAGGTTGAAAGCAGAAAGGGGAGGAAGGCAGATTATCCAAAGTAGAAAATGCAGGGTTAATGGTTCCGTATCATGAAAGAGAAAGTTAATGATATAAAGCAGCTTATAGAAAAAAATTTTATTAAAATCTTAGAGTCTGTCACATGCCTATTTCTGTTTACCAGAAAAGCTAAGGAAAACTTGGTTCTAATAAATACATCTGCAATGCATATTATAATAGAATTAACTTTGTAAAAGTAAAGGAAGGTATATTAGGAGGAAGGAATAAGTTTTTAAAAGCATGTAAAGTAAGATATAGTAGCTTTGGAATATTTTACAATAAAAAATTATAAGTTCATTTACTCATTTTTTTCCATGCATTGCATTGTTCAGTTTCGTTTTTTTTTAAACCAAGCAAGCAATTTATCTTGATAGTATTTGGGTATATACTATTTATGGTTGCCTCAAATGTTTCCTTACTTGATTTTAGTATTTTTACAGTTAACACAGAAAGGAAATTTGTTTCATTTTCTAGGTGTTCCAGAAGCCATTAGGGTTGATGATACCCCATAGATACTGCAAATTTCACTTTAATACGTTACGTGGCTGTGAGCGATCACAGTGCAAGTTTACTCATGTGCCTGAACAAGGGGATGAAAAGGTAAAATATGAATTTGAAGGAGAGACTGTTTTAATAACACATCAGTCAGACATTGTAATTTAGATTAGCATTGACTCCTAATAAAAGATGAGCTTTGCCTGGTTTTGTACTTTATACATACAGAGTCACACAATCTATACTCTTTTTATTTCTGACTTGTTTTGCTCAATAGTTTTGTGCTCCATCTGTGTTTTTCACTAAATTGTAGACTTTTATTTCTCATTGCTGTTTAATATTGAGTATTACATTGTGTAGCAAATAATTCATTTTCTTGATAAAATTTTATGGGCATGAGGGTAGTTTCTCAATTTGGCAGTGATGATATCAATAGCACATCTCTTGGTTAATATATACACATTCTGGTGGATTATACTTAAAACTGGAATTACTGGGTCATAGGGTCTACATATGTTTAACTTTAGTAGATATTGCCAGATTTCCAAAGTGGTTCACCAAATTACACTTTTACTAGAAATGTCAGAATTCTGGTTGCTTCCTATCCTCCCAGGCTAGGAAGGAATATACCTTAGTATTATCAGCCTCTTAATTTTTTTTTTAAACTTTTTTTTTTTAAGATTTTTATTTTTTATTTATACATACAAGCTGGGGTACAGGCCAGAGGTGTGGGGCGGCGAGAGGGTTCACCAGAGACAGAGTGGGGAGCAGAACAGGCAGATCAGAAATACACTGCTGAGGGGAGCAGCGGGCAAGGCAGGAGAGGTCTGCCACGCCATGTGGGAATCTCCCCGGCCGGGCGTCGAACTCGCGTCGCCGCTGCCGACAGCTCCACAGCGCAGCGCTTAACCGCTGTGCGACCGGGGAGGCCCCTCAGCCTCTTAATTTAAGCCACTCTGGTGGATGGGGAGTGATGCCTTCCTGATGATTAATGAATTTTTTTGGACACTTGGATATCCCTTATTGAAAATATCTGAATAGTTTACCTATTTTATATGGGATTATCTTTCTTGTCCATTTATTGCACATAGTTTTTTAGTTATATATATATTTTAGTTATATATAAAAATATATGTGTATATTGCAAGTACCTTATACTACTTTATAAGTTGCTTTTTCTGCCTTTTGTATTTAGCAAATAATTTTAACTGGTCCAATTTTATCAAAAAAAATTTTGGGTGATGTTAATTTTTTGTATCTGTTAAGGAAATCTTTGTCAAAATCATGTTATTTTGTTTTTCCTTTAAAAGTTTTACCTTTGGCCTTTAGAACTTTAAGTCATCTAGAATTGATTTTTGTTTCTGATGCAAGAAAGTCAAGGTACATATTTTTCCCTAACACTGTTTACTAAAAAAAATCCTTTCCTTACTACACTACATTGTCACTACATTGTCAGTTAGCTTATTGTATGTGAATGTGTCTATTTCTTGACTGTTTTAATCCATTGGTCACTGTATTTATCCTTGTACCAGGACATGGTTATTTTTAAATGACCGAAAAAAGGTTTTCTACTATAATTGTTACTATATTATAAAAATATTATTTATTATTATAATATTCAAGGATTTCCTCCCTTCCCAGATTGTTAATCTTGACCCTGTTTTTCTTGACTTTTTCTTTGACAGAGTTTCTCTCAATAAGGTTTTAGTATGCATTTCACATATTAACTTAGTGTCAACTTTATTCCATTGCTTTAAGTTTACTTGAAAAAAATAGAATAAGCAAAACCATGGGATTGAAATTTTTTGTGTAATTTGTATTCAGTATAAAAAGGTAATTTTACATTTTGATGACCTTTGCAGGTTTGCATGGAAGTGCTTAAGAAATACATAAGTATGAATGAATTGTGTTTGCTACAGCGTGCAGGTATGAGACAATGGAGTGATTCCTATAAATTAATGTTTCAAACAATGTGCTACTGGGTCTTATAATTTGAAAGTAAATTCAGTACTTTTAATAGCATGGCTCTGTTGGTTTAGAAAGGATTAAAAATACATGCGGCATTTTGGTTAATAAAAAAATTAATCCCTTTAACACTATAATTTCCTTACATACTAATATTTCTGTGACTTAGAAATTTTATTTATAGGTGTTAGGAAAAAAATGTTGTTAATTGACTGAAAATCTTCCTGAAGGAGTCATTCAGAAACTTCCCTACTTTATCTTTGTTTTACACTTATCCTTTCTGCTTGATGTACCATCCATACTGTTACCTAAAAAGCCCTGGCAACAGCCTGTAAGAATTTTTTTAAAAGCCATAAACAAATAAATAAACAACAACAGCAAAACAGCAAACCCTAAGGAAGAATAAGACTCTGAGCTCCAGAGTTACCACATTATTAGGTTCAAATGCCTAGTTTTCAACAAAAAGTCACAAGATAGACTTAGAAATAGGTAAAGTGTAGCCCTTTGAAAAGAAAAAATAAATCAACAGAAATTACCCCTGTAAAAGACCTGATAGCAGATGTTTTAGACAATGACTTTAAAACAACTTCCTTTTTTAAATTTTGTATTGAGGTAACACTGGTTTATGTTATTGTTTGTATTTTCAAAGTATAGGATCCCCCCTTCCAGTGATAGCACTCCAGTCTACCAAAGCACCCAGAGTCTACCACCATAGACCATTGTGCTCCCTCCCCATTTTGTGCACATCCCTCCTTTTCTCTTCCCTCTCTGAATGCCTCAGTTCTGTAGTCAGTTTTTAAGGGTTAGTTTTGAGTTTGGCTTTGTTTGACCGTGGTTTCTCTATATTCCATATATAAGTGACAACATCTGGCATTTGTCTTTCGCCTTCTGATTTATTTCACTTGCCATTATCCCTTCCAGCTTCATCCATGAGGTACAAATGTCATGAGTTTATCTTTTATGATTGATGAGTAGTATTCCAATGTATACCACATCCTGATCCACTTACCTGGTTTTAGGCATTAGACTGTAAAACAACTATCTTAAAGATGCTTCAAGAACTAGGTAAGATGTGGAGAAAGTCCAAAAAACAATGTCTGCACAAAATGGAAATAGGAATAGAGAAAACCTAAAAAGAAACCAAAATATTGTGGCACTAAAAGTACAATAACTGAAATGAACAGTTCATTAATGGGATTCAAAGACATATTTGAGCAGGCAGAAGAATCAGCAAGCTTGAAGATAAGACCATGGAAATTTTCATGTCTGAAAAACAGAACAGTGCCTAAAGAAAATAGCCTAAGTGCCTTTTGAGATACCAATAAGCACATCAGTATACATACTGGGGAGTCCCAGAATGAAAAGAGAATGGGGAAAAAGAATATTTGAACAAATAATGCCTGAAAACTTACCAGATTTGATGAGTCATGAATATAAGTATCAAAAAACCTCAATAAACTTAAGTAATATGCATCCAAAGAAACCCGCTGACACATAATCAAACTTTCAGAAAGACCAGAGAATCTTGAAAGCAGCAAGAAAAATCAAATCATATACAAAGGATCCTTAATAAAATTATAAAACAAATTTCTCATCAGAAACTTTGTGGATGAGAAGTCAGTAGCACTTTTATTCAAAGTGTTAAAAGAAAATATTTGTGAACCAAGAATCTAGCAAAACTATCCTACAAAAGTGAAGGAGAAATTAAGACATTTTCAGATAAACAAAATCTAAGGGAGTTCATTTCCACTGATCTGCACTGCAAGAAATATCCAAAGGAATCCTGCAAGCTGAATTGAAAGGATACTAAACAGTAACTGGAAGTCAAAAGGAAAAATAACGGTCTCAATAAAAGAAAATACTTGGGCAGTTATAAAAGCTAATAGTATTATAACAATGGTAACATAACTAATGGTATTATAACAATTGTAACTGCACTTTCATTTATATTTTTCATTAATATTTTTATAATTTAAATTTAAAATACTCCATGACACAAAGGAGGGTTACATGCCAGTTGGTGGACTACTTAAACACTGGCTAACAGATTCTTTCCAACTATGCCTTCATTTTAAACATCTGTAGTTCCAGAGTTATTAGTAACTAATAGTAGTAGGTACTTTGAATTTCCCATATTATGAGTTAATTTGCTTCTTATATAGGCAACTATATAGGTACTGCAAAGTGAGTAACAGAAGAACTTACCTGTAAATGTTCAGGAAAAACAAATGTATTATATAAAGAAGCTATAGATAAAGCTGAATATTATACCATATTGTTAAAGTCATTCAAAGTTATTTTAACTTCAACATTAATTTTTCTATTATACTATTGAAGTTTATCAATAGCTGTTTCCCAAGGTACACCAAATAATATAGATAGTATTTTTGGTAGAAATAATGCAACAGTAAAAGCCAAAGTAAGTTTTACTAAGTTAACTTCAGCTAAAGTGTACAGATACTGACATGGGAAATTAATGAAATGATTCTAATAAAATAATCTTAGTAAAGTAAATGGGAGAAAATTGGAAATAGTTTTAGTGTTGAAAACAGATGAAAGATTTGAATCAGCATTAAGAAACCACTTTTTCAAAAGAAATTAATGCTATAATTTTGTAGAATGTTCATAATCATAAACTAGAATAAAAAATCCCCAGGGCAGTGTTGGTGGGGTTAATCAAGAAGGGGCATGTGGCAAAACAAATTTGCAGCCGTCCCTGAATTATACTATTTCTCATAGTTGACCAGGCCCAGTGCTTGAAGACTCCTTGAAGTTTTTATTGACTCTCTAGAACACCTTGATGGATATAGCATTTTAGACCTATTTTTTGTGGATAATACATAACTGACTCCCTGTCTAGTGCCTACATGCCTGATTGACTTCAGCTGTTACTGTTTTGCTTTAATTTCTTTTCATTAAATATTTCTAATAGCAGAACTGTACCTTGCAAGAAAATGAATTTTTACTGCTCAGTCTTTTTTTTTAAGCTCATTACTACTCTATCTTTACAACACTGCTACCCTAATACTACTCTATCAATATAATATAGGAAAATTGTCTAATTTAGGAAAGGTGATTATCTTAAAGGCAACAAATGACTTTAATATATTTTTTTTCATTTTCAGTAAATATGTTTATGGAGTATTACAGAAAATTTCCTCCAGGTATGCACTTTGATATCCAAGTGCTCAATGACTTTCTAAGTTCTTTACTCAAACATTGTTTATTGAAAGAAGTATTTCAGGTAGTGAACCTCAGCATAATGGTCAAAATGCTGGTAAGTAACATAAAAAATACTTTCTATTACTTTACTTTTTTATTACATTTCTTGTTTGCATAATTTAGCCATTAAATTTCCATGTTCCTAGAGAATGCTTGTGTTTTTCAGCAAAAAAGCATTTGAAAACTTAAGATGTACTGAAAGAAGACATGAAAATGAGTGTAACTTTTTTGTTTTATCCAGCCTGCTATGAAAATATTAATAAAAATATTTGAGCATGTGACAACTATGAAATTAAGGAATGCTGTACCTGCTCTAATTGATATCTTTTGCAAGGTATGAATTTATTTTCTTTTATTTTTTATGGTGAATTACTAAGAAATGATTCTACCTATACTAAAAAACTTCCTTTTATTCATATTCTTGATGCCAAAGAATTCTATTTTCAGAAATGTTCTTTTCTCCTGAAGTGGGATTTAAAATAGACTCCGGTGACTGTCAGACCTTCCCCTTGTTAGTTCTGAGCACTCCAGGTGACTGCTCTCTAACTTGTGAACTATCCTTATCTCTACCTCTTAAGGATGATTGAAGAATATTGTCTTTTTCAAAAATATTTTCGGTGACTTACAATAAAAATAAATATATAAGAAACATGTAAATAGAAAATCATGATTAAAACAAAGTAGATAGAACCATGGTCACTAGGAATTACTTTTATATTTGCCACTACACAAAAAGAAAAACAAAAATTTTTATGACTCTATTAAATATATTAAAAGTTTTACTTTTGTTGGATCTTCTGGATATTTGGTCCTATCCAGCCATCCATTTTAAAATAGGCCTAATAACGCGGACAAAACATTTTCTTTGGAAGCAGTAGAACCACTGTAGCAAATTAACAGATATTTTGGTAAATACCTATAGTTCTACATTATAAAACCTGACAGAATTACTTGCCTGGAATTTTTTGAATCAGAAATTACCGTCTGTAGTAGTGGAAAACCTCAGTTTCTTACTTTCCAGGAAGTTTACAGTCAGGCAGAAAGTATAAACACCAGTGCTGTACTAAATGATGAATGAGCACCATATAAGAGATGCAAGTGATAAAGGTATTGAGATAACTTTCAGAACAGGAATATTCAAGTTTTGAATTCAAAATTTGTTTTCATTTTTGCTTTAAATTCTTGAAGTACAATATCTTACTGTGGTTCTCAGATATTTGAAGAATTTATGCTTCAAATTTTGAAATGAAATTTAATTTTGTTTGTCTCCATGTTTCCCTTCTTTTATCAATCTTGCTTCACACACATTGATTTTTCAACTCCTTCATATTTTTATAAGAATGACCTTTCTTTTTCTCTTCTACAGATGGCTGAAGCTGGGATGGTGCTTGACCCAGAACACTTTAACTATATTATTAAGCTATTATACCAAGTCCAGGCTTCTAAACAAGAAATAACTGCAGTTCTGGAAATGAAATCCAGGTAAGATTAATCATTATAATTAAGGTTAAAATGTATGCATTTTGTGGAGATTTAATAGGATGAAGGCAAAACAATTACCCTCCTCATATGTCCACTCAACTTAGATAGTTGCCCCCACAGCCTTTTTCCATCTCTTGGCTGGTCCTAATAACGTCATCGTTTGCCAAGCTGCCTCTGGCCAATCCTCCTGACCGGCCTCACCACCTCTTTCTCAGTACCTCATTGACATCTGGTATCAAAGACATCCCTCATCCCTATTTCACAACTTTCTTAATACCTCCTGTGCTGTTGTAGTATATACAAATCACTTTAATTCTTTCACTCAGTTCTTGTTAACTAAATAAACTTCCTTTTGAGTTCTGCAAGATTTGCTTTTCCTGTTTTTCTTTTACTGAAGTAACATTGCATTATAACATCATGTAAGTTTCTGGTCTGCATCATGGAGAAGCAGCACACGTATATACTACATTCTTTCACTCATTTTCTCTGTTCAGCCATGAGCTTTCTTTTTAATGTGTGACAGTTTTCAGAGTAATACCATCACTTACCTGTAGTGAGAAAAAGAAAGCCCTGGTGTTTAACAAAAATGTTTATTAAATTATTACATAAAGTATAGATAAGTCTTGGTGGTGGTGCCTTTTAATCAGTATTACACCACTCTGGTAGTTTTCCTTTTCAGTTCTTTTCTGAGGATTTTGTTTTTGTTTGCTTGCTTTGTTTTCATTTGGTCAGTTTTTGCTTGCCACAGATCCTGGTGGAGCAGAGAGGGTGCAGTGGAAGCAGTAGAGAGCAAGGGCTGGGATTTAATGTTTTCTTTTTATTTACAATTATTTTGAAGTTTTAGTATTCTCTGTCTTTAAGTTAGGCTGAAAGTGTGGTTTCATGTAGGATTTGCTGCTTCTTGTTGCCTGTAGTTTGGGAGGAAATAGTATAAGGTAGATATCTATGCATAGATTTTTCAGCTCTAAAGAATTTTTATAGTATATTATTGAACTTACTGAACTTTTCCTCCAGTTTCTTAGTTAGACAAAAAAAATGGAGAATAAATTAGTTAGGAGTAATAGTCATTTTTGGATTGGTGAACATAATTAATCCTTTCCTGTTGTTCAAGGTTATGGATGAGGCAATTTACAAAGAACTGGAAGTGTGATTTAGAATCAGCCTTGAGTGAAATAGAGGTATGAGACTTCTTTTTTAAATAGGTTGCCGGGATTTCTGAAAACCAGTAACAACAAAAAATCCTTTAATGGTAACCTCCTTTTAGGAAAATTTTTAGAAATATGGTGGTTATACAGAGAGCATATGCAATGAGGAAAAAAATTATAATTTTTTTACAATGTTTTGAAATGCAAAAATAATTTCTAAAGTTATGAATTAATCTAAAAATAATTCTAGAAATAATTGTTCAGTTTCAGAATTAACATGTTAAGGCACAGTAATCTAAAGCTTAGTCTTTAATTCTTGTGTTAAACAGACTCATTCAGTGCAGAAGTTGCCTTTCTTGTCATGATCGATGGGTGGCTGCAGTACATGAAATGAGTGGAGAAAGCCAAGATCGCTGTGGGCTCTCCAAGTATTTAGCATAGAAGAAATAGAGGACTTTCCAGATTATTTCATTTTTTAATTTAAGATCATTTTTGTACTCATTTGGTAATTGTTGGTCTAGTCCTTAAATAGTATTTATATACTTAAAACAATTTTTTGCTGGTGTGGAAAACTATCTCTTACCTTACAAATAGAAAATAAAGATAAAAGTTTACTAAAATTTACATTGTAACCCTTTTTTTATAAGAAGTGTGATGCCCAAAATGATATGCGGGCCTCAAATCATACATAGCCAAATAATAGTAAAACATAATCTCTCAAAGCAGTAAAATACTGCATTGCTGTGGAGACTGTCAAAATCATGCCACTGTGTTTTCCATAAAGTCTGTCTCTACCATCTAGTTCAGGTTTGGGGTAACTTCATTAAGTACATTAGGAACCTGATAGTTAAAACAAATGTACACTTTGTCATCTGGAACTTATAAAGGCATTGCCAAAATCAAAAAAGCAAATTATAGGACAGCATGTATTAATTTTGTAATGCTTGTTGGTAGGTTTATAAAGATTGCAGAAGTTATGTCTTATTAATGTCTGTGTGTCTAATGCCTTGCATGTACCTACCCCATAATGACAGCTTGCTTTCTTTGTTTCATTTTTAACAATTCTTATAGCATTGTAAAGAAAAGGGTGACTGGACCAAATTGGGAAATTTATACATTAATGTAAAAATGAGCTGTGAAAACTTTGCAGATTTCCAGAGATTTTGTACTTGTGTTGCTGAAACATTAACAAAAGACTATAAAGAAGAGAGACCAGGTGTTCCATTTTGTGAATTTGCTGAAATAGGTAAAATGTCACTGTTTTGGTCCGAATACTGTGTGTTAGGGTAGTATGGTATTCTTAATAGGAAAAGTTCTTAATAGTTTCCATATTGGGGATAAGTTAATATTGGAGGTTTCAGATACTTCTCTATATATTTTTACATCAGTTTATTGTAGTTAGGTTTTAATGATATAAGGTCAAGGAGTAGTGTTAAAATAATTAGATTTTTCCTGTTATTTTTCTTTTCATTCTGACCAGTAAAACTATTACTAGCAAATTACACTAAAGCACCTGAATTTTTGAATAGTTGTTACTGTCTTCATGATTACAAGTCAACAAAATTCATATAAATTTTTTTGGGGTCGGGGGGAGAGGAGCTATTCAGTGCTATATTCTGTATCAGGAATCAGCAAACTTACTCTTTAAAGAACCAATATAGTAAATATTTTAGGTTTTGCACACACCACTTATGATCCATGTTACATAGTTTTCTGTGCAAATAGTGCTTTAAAAATAGAAAAACTATTCTTAGCTCACAGGCTATATAAAAACAGGCCACTGGCCAGATTTGGAGTATGGGCTATAGTTTGCAAGCACTTGGTCTTCGTCGTAGTATCAGTGATTGCGTATTTATCTTTTCCACCCTTTAAAGTAACTATTTCACTTTTTTCCAATATGCCTATTTGTGTTTCAGTTAGCAAAGATCCACAAAATCAAGAAGCAAATAAAACACTGTTGGGAAGAATTGGAATCAGTGCTATGTACTTCTATCACAAGCTGTTGCAATGGTCCAAGGTATTTTATTACATTTTCATTTAGACTTGATATAGAGTACTTGTTTTCAATGAACAGACTATAGGTTAACTTATTAGGACTATAATAATCATTACATTCGACACAATGAGCCCCACACTAGTAAGTAAATTATCAGGTGGTGTATTAGGCAAATGTGGAAAAGGAGATCGCATGAGACTGACTGCTTTGAAGAAGTTTGGTATAGGAAATACTTAGGAAGCTATGGTAAATGTCATATTTATTTGAAGCACTTTCAGAATTTATTTTATCAGCTCCTGAGTATCAGTAGCATTGTAATTTTTAAAGAGTTCAAAGACTCCTTTCTTCAGATGAACCCAGGATACTCACAATTAACAAAACTCCTCAAAATCAATCCCCTAGAATGTTCTGGAACACTCGATGCCATATATTTTGAGATTTATGTAAAAGATGTTTTCCTTTGAAGTTTAAGTTCACCATAGCAATAGTCTGGTGATTCTAGATCATGTCGTACTACCATTCTTTAGATTTTCCTGAGGTGGCAGGTGAAGTTATAAATTCAGTAAAGTTAATAGAGACAAGAAAATCCAAAATAGAGTAGAAATGCTGAGGGATGGAGTAATATAAAGTGCAACAGTCAAGACTACAGTCGCTGTTGAATCAGCTATTAAAATGCACCTTCGTTACTTCCGTGTTCAGTAGCATTTATGTACTTGATCACTCATCTATATAATCAGTCCATGAATTCTTAAAAATTACATTTAATGTTTTTAATTTAAAAAATTACCACTGTACAGAAAGTCTCCAGTCTTCAAGATCTTGAAGAGCAAAAATTTAACACTTACTGTGTTGTAGGCCTGGGATAGGCAAAATGTACCTTGTTCCTGCTCCTGTAGCTTAGTGTAAGTTTGATCATCACAGTATTAATTTCTTGGATATTTAATGCTTGAGAAATTGAGAAATACCAAACAAGAAGACCATTTTTGAAATCTCAAGAATGATTTTTCTGATATATTAGTATATTTTTATTTTATTTGGTATTGTTATTTTTAAGGAGCTAGTAAACTTGTGCCTGTATTTTAGTTCAAGTTTTTCACTATTATTTACAATAACTTATTATGTTAGTTTAAATTTTAATGAAAAATTATCCCTTTTTAAACACAAAAGTAAAATAATTGGTATTAAAGGTATCTCCTGAAAAACATTCTAATTGACATAGCATATTTGAAGATACCTTGACATCATAATATGCCTCTCACTCAAAATAGTATAGAATATATATAAAAGCATACTCTGCAAATTAAGGATCAAACCTGGCCCACAGCATGTTTTTGTATCGTTCTTGAGCTAAAAATGTTTTTTTACGTTCTTTAAAGAGTTAAGATATTTAAAAGCAATAACAACCAAAAAGAACAGTGCACTGAACATATGTTACCTGCAAAGTTTAAAGTATTTGCTACCTGATCGTTTATACAGAAAGTTTATTGACCCCTGGTCAAAAAACAAAATTCTCCAAAAAAAAATCCTAATTTCTGAGATTTACGTTAGAGACAATCTTCATGAATAGATGAAATAATTAGTCTATCGAATCAAAAAATGATCTTCAGTTAACAGTTTTATCCTTTCTCCCCCAGCTATCATTGTTATCATTTGATGACAAATTATCTTCATTTTCACTGTCTTCCCACTGCTGGATCTCAGGGTGATCAACAGAAAAAGAGTAAAGCCTTATAAACAGCAGTTTTCCACACTGAGATATGAAATCCTTTTGCCAAATGAAATCTTCAGGGGAAGATAGTGTATAAAACAGATGGATGGAGAACTGCTGAAAGGGAGCCCAGTGGTGGGGGTTTGTTAATATGAAGCAAATCCCTGGCTACACCCCTTCCACTTCCATCTTTGTGGCCGAAGGAGAGTCTTAGAGCAGTTTAACTGATGACCTCTAATACCCTAAGTGATTAATACTCAATGTTCTTTGCTTTTACTCTAGGGAAGGAAGGTTTTAGATAAACTATATGAATTAAAAATACATTTTACAAGTTTAAAAGGACTCACAGGGCCTGAGAAGTTAGCACCAAGATGTCAAATTGTGAATATTGCAGCAGAAATTTTTCTAAAAAGTGGAAGTCTAGATGGTGCTATTTGGGTACTCAGGGGTAAGTTCTGATATATGCAAGCATGAAATAATTTGTTATAAATTCTTATCTATGTAATTACCTTAGTTTTGGTGAATTGTTGATAAATTAGTCTAAATACTGGTGACCATTTGGGTTGCAAAGGTGGTAGTTGTATGAAGTGAAAGGAGGTTAACCTAACTTTAAAGAAGAAATTGTATCAACCTGTGTTGAAAATCGAAGTCTTAGTTTGATAATAGTGCCATACTAAGTATGTTACCAGGGTTATCTCACTTAACCTTCATAGCAGTCTTACGAGTTTGGGATTAATTATAATCCCCATTTATAGATAAGAAAATGTTCTTAATGTTCTCAGAGACAGTAAGCATCTCGCCAAAATGACATTAACAAGGAGTGGAGGTCAGATTCCAACCCTGCAGGCCAACTACAGAACCCAGGCACAGAAATCTAACTGCAATCTGCATAGACTCTATCTTTGCATATATAGGCAAACATGATTTCCAACCAAGACAAGTAGAGCTTACTTTCCCTAATAAGTCAGTATATCTAACAGGAAGTGCAGTAACTAAGATTAGTTTGATATGAGGTAAATAAAAATTTAGAGAACACAGTAGTAGCACAGCTTGGTATCTTAAAGATTTATTTTTTTATTATTTTTACATACAAGCTGGGGTACAGGCCAGAGGCGTGGGGCGGCGAGAGGGTTCACCAGTGACAGAGCGGGTAGCAGAACAGGCAGATCAGAAATACACTGCTGAGGGGAGCAGCGGGCGAGGCAGGAGAGGTCTGCCGCGCCATGTGGGATTCCCCCTGGCCGGGCGTCGAACTCGCATCGCCGCTGCCGACAGCTCCACAGCGCAGCGCTTAACCGCTGCGCCACCAGGGAGGCCCCAGCTTGGTATCTTAATGGCAGATCTGGCTACAGGGACCATAGGGCAGATTTTACTTAATATAATAGGATACAAATGAAGAAACTTCAAAAATCCTACAGTTTAGGTAGAAGATGAAATATATGCAAAAATAAAGCAAGTATTATAGATGACATTCCTAACATTTTAGTACCTCAGCATTCTGTATTGCAATCTCAGACCCTTTGTTTTTCTCAATGTGAAAATCAGAGCAGAAATTAAGCAACTTCAATATTATAGGTAATATTCTCTTTTTTAAAGCTGTATGAATAGGTAGGTACACAGCTCTAAAAAGTGTATATATGAAAAAAGTGTACATATGAAATATGAAGTACATATGAAATATAGTAAAAATTGTTTTAAAAAGTGAAGGGAAAAGCTATTCAGAACACCAAAACTAAATAAATTATATATTATTATAAATTGTTGAATTTATCTATACAAATATTTATATTACATCAAATATTTATTACAATCTGAACATTTTTGTCAAATAAAAATAAATACTAAGGGCCTCCCTGGTGGCGCAACGGGTGAAGTCTCAGCACTATGAAGCTATACATGGCCACTGCAGCACGAGTTTGTTCCCCAGCCAGGGAGCTTCCCACATGGCGAAGCAGACCTCTCATGTCTCACCCACTGTTACCCTCAGCAGTGTATTTCAGTAGATCTGCCTGTACTGCTCCCCACTCTGTCTCTGGTGAAACCTCTCACCCCTCCCCCTACACTTCTGGCCTGTATCCCAGCTCTTGTATGCATAAATAAATAAATACTATCCGCAGACACAGTATCTGATGAGTACACGGAGAAAAAAATGAGTAAGAAAAGTGTAGCAAAGTGATCATTGCATCATCTTAGGATGATGATCACTATATAAGTTGTTTTTAATAAATTTGAACCATGAGTGCATATTTAAGTTTTGCCTCTCTCTCTAAAAGATATGTAAAGTCATTAGTTGTGATTATACTATCAAGTATAATTTTTACAGTATTAAGTCTTAGCACTTTTTTCTTTTTGGAAGAGTCAGAATGGATAATCAATACACCGCTGTGGCCTTGTGATAGGCTGGATGTACTCAATCGACATAATCTGCTCTGCACGATTGCACATGAAATCTTAGCCAAGAGCCTCTACAGACAGACATTTGAAGTTTTGCAAAATCTACCAGGTTTTCAGAATTCTCAAGGTATGTTTTTTAAAAGTGTAGCTGAATTATCTCTTGCCTCTTTGGTGTTTTAACTGTTAATAAGAAACAGTTCTCCATCTGTTTTAATAGAATTTTATATTCTAGTATTTATTTTTAATGAAGTTATTTTCTGTAAAATGGGCTCTCTGGGAATCGAATACACTCTCTCAATTGCATCCTGATATGCATCAGAGATGCTTCCCTTTGGGTTGCTTGTTAGCAGTTCTAACGGGAGCATTTTCATCATTCCCCTTTCTGTGCCTCTGTCAAGTCATCAGCAGGCAATATGTTAAATGCCCCTAGCAGGCTTCATATCTTAAAAGAACTTACTGCTTAGAATGATAAAGCATAGTTTTTCTTTTATCAATTAACAAAAATAGAACTTAGTTTGCATTACCTTGGAATATAGGTAAACATGGAATAAATGGAGGAAAGTAAACAGATACAAAGTTCAAAGAGATACTACTCATGTGCAGTGGTAGTTATGCTCTTGAATATCTAAAGCTTGAGTCCTGTGAACAGGAAGAGGGGGTCCTTGTTACGGAAAACATGAGCTAAAGCTTTGCGTCAGGAATCACTTGAGTGATGAGTTAACATTTGATGAAAACACTAACCTTGGGGCTCCCCTTGGTACTTTTATTAGTCAAAAGCTGGGGTTCTAGTAAAGTTTCTCCGGTGGTAATATCTAGAAACAATAAATGAATTTCCTGATAAACTCTGGATCACTAAAAGATTCTAAAGTGATAAACACCTAGAATCTACATCTTAGACAGAACTGACAGGATATAGGATATAAAAGAATAGGAAGTCTTCAAGATGACTTTACTTTCTTCCAAGTGACAAGTAGAGAAGACAGAAATACCCAATAAAGGAATGTTTTAATTGAAACTGAGTATTTATGAGAGGATGACTTATTGCTAATCATGGAACTAGAAATCTGAGATCTGAACTGTACATAGAATGTAAACAGATCCTGAAGTTGTTCATTTGAGGCATGACAGATGCTGTCACTTACAAGATCAAAGCAGCCTCTGACATCGTTGTCAAGCTTCCTTTCATATTCTTCATTACAAAGTAAATAAGTGATTTTGCTTTTGCTGAGTGCTTTTTGTATGTTACTTAGAGAATTTGTAAGATGATTGCATTTTAGTCACTGACTCCTGTAGTCAGTAAGAAAATGCCAAGGGGAGTGAAGGGAAAAGGAACTTAGGATGAGAAAGAAATTTGCAGACTAAAATAAATCAATCTCATATCAGTTATTTTTTTCTTTTCAGAAACTGTGGAGGTCTCACAGTATAGCCTTCTCTTTAATAAGCTTCTAGATGCCTGCATAGAGAGCAGCAGTCTTGGCATGTCGTCCTCTGTAGCAGAGTTCATGCTTTCAAAGAGCATCCCTATTGACTTTTCCTTTCTTAGAAGATTGATTACTTCTTTAGGAAGGAGTTGTTTATGGCTCAAAGCCAGAGCCCACTACAAAAGTAAGTTACATTTTAAATTTTTTAATTCTATATTGGTTTCAACCTTCATTTTTTAACCCTGAATCCTTGTATAATATTTACAACTAGGAACTTCAATTAAATTTAAATGTTAAAAAAAAAAAGTAGTTGAAATTCAGTTAAAGATGTAGTGGTCTAAACAGATTTGCAGTCTTTTGAAACCTATTATTTCTCTTGTTTTTAATTACTACATTTTTAATTCTTTTTACATTAACATATCCACTAGGTAGTGTGCAAAGGAAATAAATGATAGAACTTGAATCATTTTGGCATATCTTGTAAATGTGAAGGAGTAAAACATGTGGGTAGAAGGAAGTTTAAGGAATATTTACATGTTTTTTACACCTGCTATATATCCCTGATTTTATAACTCAGAATATTTTTATAGAAGGGTACAGAGGAAGAGTAGAGGCTGCCATTACAATTCAACATGACACATAATAGTTCTTCACCTGGTTCCCAGTAATAGAACATTGTGAATCTAGTTATAGCTCTTTCTAACAAGTAAATTTTCTCTAGTTCCAACAACTTTGCAGCTCTTTTAACTAGAAAGTCATTCCATGTTGACTCTAGATCTAGAAAACAGTTCTTTTCTGCCTTCATGCAGTCATTTATCTAAAACTTCCACTTCTCCCATTGTCATATACATAACTAACATTTGAGTGCCTACTATGTGTTACCACTGTGCCAGATGTTCCATTACATTTCCAGGCACTCCTGCCAGCACAAAAACCTTTCTGAACTTGGAAGTGTTTCTCATACTACTGACTAGGAGGAATTCACCAAGTAGTAACTTTTTTTTTCCCAATGAAATGGGAAAGGAAAGAGTAGTGTGCATTAGTATTACTTGAGAAAATTTTCATTTCACTTACATATATACATATGTGTACTGGATCATTATGTAAAATGTATTTCTATATTACATTATAAACAAAAGAAATTTTGAAAGCAGAATTTTAAAAGGATGATGAGATATTTAGAGGAAAGGTAGAATTGTTTGTTTATAACACCTCATTTCGGTTTTGTGGTTATTCCACCCCCAATAATTACTTATTTTTAAAGATTTTTTTTAGCACTGTGTTAAGCAATTAATACCTAGTACTTTTCTTATTAGCACTTTCCCTTTTAACCTAAACATATTTATACCTAATGTCATATACAGTGAAACTCTTGGCACTTACACAAATTAGGTTATTGGGTAAAGAATGTTTTTGTGGGTTTTTTTAAATGTACCTAAATTATAGTCACTGATCAGTCTTCAAAATGTCTCATTTCCTGGCAGTGTTGACTTTTAAAATATCATTGGAACTCTCCTTTAGTTATCTTTACACATAGCTTAACATGTGCTAGAAAAGTCTTTTAGTATATTACCATCCCATCTAGTGTTACAGAGATGATTCCAGGCTTGTGGCTAATTTTTCATCAAGGTACTGTTAAGACTATGGTGTCAGTATCTTTGTTTTACCTTTATATATATACATATATATACTTTTTACAGTTTTATTGAGATACTCTCACATATGAAGTTTACCCTTTCCAATTGTACAGTCCATTAGTTATTATATTCACAGTTGCACAACCACACCACAGTCCAATTTTAGAACTTCCAGAAAAAGAAACCCTAAACATATTAGCACTCATTCCCCATTCCCTGGATGTCTCCCACCCAACCCAGTCCCATCTGTTACTGTGGATTTGCCTATTCTGGGCATTTCACATAGATGGAATCATTCAGCATGTAGTTTTTTATGACTGACGACTTACACTTAGTATTATGTTTTCAAGGTTCATCCATGTAGCATGTATCAATACTGCTTTCCTTTTTACTACTAGTAGTCCTTTGTATGGAATTTGTTTATCCATCAGTTGGACTTTTTTTTTAACATTTATTTTATCTATACATACAAGCTGGGGTACAGGCCAGAGGCGTGGGGCGGCGAGAGGGTTCACCAGAGACAGAGCAGGTAGCAGAACAGGCAGATCAGAAATACACTGCTGAGGGGAGCAGCGGGCAAGGCAGGAGAGGTCTGCTGCACCACGTGGGATTCTCCCCTGCTGGGTGTGGAACTGGCATAGCGAGCTGCCAACAGCTCCACAGCGCAGCGCTCAACCGCTGCACCACCAGGGGGGCCCATCAGTTGGACTTTTGAGTTATTTCTAGTTTGGGGCTATTATGAATAACAGTAATGCAGGTATTCATATACTAGTTTTTGTGTATACGTATATTTTCATTCCTCTTGGTAGCAGAGCTGATGATTTACAGTAAATCTTTGTTCAGCATTTTGAAGACCCAAAGCAGCTGCTCCATTTTATATCCAGCCGTGTTTGGGATTTCCAATTTCTTCACACCCTTACCAACACTTGTTACTGTGTTTTTTTTAATTTTGCCTTCCTTGTGGGTGTAAAGTGATCTCTCTCTTTCTCCTGGTTTTGATCTGCTTGCTCCTTCTGGCTAAGGACGTTCAACATCTTTTTATGCTTATTGGCCATTTGTGTATGTTCTGTGGAGAAACATTTATTAAATCCTTGACCCTTTTTTTTTCTTTGCACGTTCTTAAATTGGAGTTTTTTCTTAAGTTATAAGAGTGCATGTGTGTGTATATGTAGAGGCAGATGCATACATACATATATAAACACATACAGTCATGCTTTACTTAACACAGTTTCACAATAGAGAACCACATATATGATGGTGGTCCCAATAGTAGACTACACCATGTAGGTTTGTATAGTTACATTCTGTGACCCTCACACAATGACAGAATAGCCTAATGATGCATTTCTCAAAACATGTTCCCACCTTAAGCCACACATGACTGTATCTGTATGACACACAACGTACATACACATACATGCACACTCTGGGTAGAAGTCACATGTCAGATACATGAATTTCAGGGGTTTTTCCCATTACTTTTGTTGTCTTTCCCTTCCCTGTTGGCTTGGCTTTGCTTTTGTTCCCAAACTTGTCCAAAGGACACTGTCCAGGAAGGTTGCCTTCCCGATGCTCCTCATTCATTCTCCCTAGTCCTAAAAATACTCCTTTGCTCTCAGAACTGAAAAGTCAGGAAGTGGAGATGTTATTAGTCTGTCTTTCCATTTCTTTCCCTCCTAAAACCAAATGGAAATATTCTTTTCATGTTTGATTTTAGAGGAAAAAAGTAATGTCAGTAAATTTTTACTCAACTTTTTATTTTTTGTTTTCCTCCTGTCATGAACAGGAGTTCATGTAAATAATACCAACCAATAACTAGGAAAATTAATGAGTCAATAATTTACTAGTCCCGGCACTGACCCAGGAAGGTGGACTACCTACGAGTTAGAAATCCAAAATCTGGAGTCAAAGACCAGAGTGCTTACTCAAAGCCTGTCATCTGTAATATGGAGTCAATGCACCTAATATCAGAGGTTGTAAGTTGCCCTGTTAAAATCAGATAAAACCTGTGAGGTTAGCACAGGTACCTGGCACATAGTGGGTCCTCAAAGACCTATACTACATCATCTACATCATCATCCACATTAGAAATATTTCTTGAAGAAACTTAACATTTTAAACAGGGCTTATACACAGATTTAAGTTGGTTTCAGTGAAATATAACAATATTGTTTATATATGATTTGGGTGTCCTGACACCCAGGTGATTTCCCTATGTATCACTTGTAATAAAGACCTAAACAGTTTAAAAGTTAAATCTCTTAGGAAGTAAAATTTATAGAACAGAAATTGCTGGGTATGCCTACAACAGTCTTAGCACCTACTGTTTTTAATTCATTTTTATATCAGTGCCAGACATACAGTAGAAAAGTAAATATACAAACTGCATATAACAGGACTATAAATAACACATTCAAATAACTGTGAAAGTCAAGTCTTCAGATTTTAATTTCTACTTTCTTCGTACATTTTGGATTCATAATTCAAAATGGGTAATAATTATAAATATATGTATTTGCTATCAGACCAGGTGCCATTAAAACTGAAGTAACTTCCAGTTTTTTATTCTGAAATTACATTGTGTTGAAATAATGTTATAGCTTGAAATAAAGGAGTAGTTACCATGATGAGACTCAAAAGTCATTTGTTAGTTTTTCTTCTATTTCACTTCATATCTAATGTCTCAAAAGCATTTTACAAAATGTACTGATAAACACACTCCCACGTAATTTGTGTAATAAATCTGCCAATGTGAACAGTTATTCTATAATATAATTAATTAGCACCTTTGGGTATTTTCGAAGTCTAGATTTTCACCTATTCAGATTTTAGTAAAGTTTGATCTATTATTTAATTTTCAGGTGCTCTTTCATTGGGTTGCTACCCACCATTGGAGGGAAATTTATACCGAAAACTTCTTCTGATTCCTTCTTATTTATCTGAGATTGAAATGCTTTTAGCTATTGAAATCTTCCTGGTATCTAATGCTAGTAGTATTCAGAGTCCTGGAAATTCTACACAGATGCTGCAGATAGTTTTGAAAAGGTCAGTTGATATAACTTCTAACTGCATCCTGAAAGCAGATCTTGGCTACCCACACCTGTCCTAGAATGAAATGTTTTTACACACACACACATAAGCCTATAAATTTGCATGCATATTATATTCTTGTATATGTATATACAGATAAACTTCGGTAACACTCAAATTGAGACAGGACTTGACCTGATTGAGAGTTAAAACTAAACAAGTTGGTAGCATTCAATAAACACCTTAACAACTTCAGAGATGTTAGATGTTCAGGGATGGGTCCTCTTTAGGTCTCAATCTTGTCTTGTACTAATAGTTTTTAGTTAATACCTAAAAGTAACTTTTTGTTCAATACAGAATATCTAAAAACGAAATATGTGATAGTTTATTTGGTTCAGTGAAGAATCCTGTTAAAAATAAAGCTATCAGCCTAGTTTCTGTATTTTAAAATGATGTTATAAATGCATAAACATTATAACATAGCTGTTCAACCAGAGTGGCATCCCTTCAAATAATGTTTTTGAAAGTTCCATAATTTAGGCTTATACCACTCCTATTTATTTTTCAGCCTTATCCAGGAAACTTGTGATTTCAGAATCTCAAGGTATTCCTATTTTAGAGCTCCTGACAAGAATTTTCCTTCATTTTTACTGGTGTTACAAACCAGATCCTCAGACTGAATATTCAGTCAGATGTTTTTTACTGTGTATAAATTATCTCAAAAATTAGTGGCTTTAAACAGCCAATATTGCCTCAGTTTCAGGGGGTCAGGAATTTTGGAGTAGCTTAGGATGGTTCTAGCTCAGTCTCTCATGGAACTGGAATCAGGGCGTAGGCAGGAGCTGCAGTCCCCTGTCTGATGGCTTGACTAGGGATGGAAGATCCATGTCCTTGGTGGGGCATTTATAGGCCTATTGGCAGGAAGCCTCAGTTTCTCACCACATAGTACCCTTCATACATTCTCTTGAGTGTCTTTATGACATGACAGTTCATTTCTGAAAAGGTGAACAATCCAGGAGATAAAAAGAGGGAACTACTATGTCTTTTATGCCTTATATCAAGAACTGTGAAGGCTTTGATATTACACTCTATTTGCAAGCTACAAGTCAGCCTGCCACACGGTTTATAGATCCTGGCATAAAACTCAGGACTCCCAGGTTGGAGACAGAAGAGTTTAATCCAGATAGTTGAGCAAGCAGCACGATTATCTATATAATTGTACCTCTTTCTCTTGCTCTCAAATGCCACAAGGTGGGCCCAGATAGATACCTGCATATGCAGTGAGTTCTACTACAGGAGAAGTCTGAACCTTAGGGAACCCAAATCTTTTATAATAGGTAATAAGCACGCTGGCCACTTGCTCTACAGAGAAACACTAATGCCACCTTATAAGGCTCTAAGCAAACTGCCCTTTGCTCTAAAAAGAGAAACTATCTTTGTCTTTCAAGGATGATCACTATATAAACATCAGCGAATCTGGAATAAGGGATTAGTGTCTCTGCACTCAAAACTTGAGAAATGCAACAGACTCATGAAGAACTACCATCCAACAACCTAGTGTCCAAAGTTGGATACTGTCATTTCTGCTTTATTCTACTCGTGAGAAGTCATTAATCTAGCCTATAACTAAGAGGAGAATTATGAAATAATTTCTTTTAGCTCCACCTTTTACTTTAAACCCACCCAAATTAACTTTTTTTATATATAGCTCTCTTCTGAGTACTTCCTTATTCAACACTATACTGCAATGGCATGAGGCATTTGGGTTCACAATCATCCTGATGAAGGTTTGGTTTCTTCACAGCTTTTACGTCCTTCACATACATGCAGCTTCTTGATTTGTTGTTGAATTTGGGGGGTATTTTTGATCCTAATACATAGTTAGTGACATATATAGAGCTTTGATTTTATCCGCGCCAATATTGTTTTTTCTATTGTTATGATACTGAGCTTAATCTTGTTACATTAACCTCTGTGAGAAAGAGAATTTTATTCCTCTTTAGACTTTCAAAAATTGCACAAAACAATCTAACAGATTCCATGCACCAATTCCTAAGCCAGAATGTACTGAAGACCTGGCCCGTCTTTCCTGGTGTGAGCACTGGTTACTGTTCCAGGTGGTTTCCACCACTCTGTAGAGCACATTGTGTATTAATGCAGATAGGCTGGTCCTCAGACCCTGCTGCTGAGACCTACTGGTGCGAAGAGCAGGACACAGCGAACACAAAGAAAAAGTGATGCCTAATGCGATAACCACACACCTGTCTTAAATACTTCCCACTCCCTGCCCCATAGGGAAATGTTCATGCAGTATGAAGTCTATGAAATATTAAGACTGATAGAAAAGTTACTAGAAAAGCAAAGTCTAGCAATTAGTGAAGTAAATTAGGACTGAAGAAAATAAGTGGAAATTTAGTAAAGGCATGTTTCTACAATTTCTGTTACCAAATATTAGATCAATATTAAATATATGCTTATAATTTAAAAATATCCAGTACCAAGGTAAAACATGTGAATGTTAGTGACTTGCTTAAATTCAATATTCTCCTATGCATTATAACAATCATATAGTTATTAACTTTGAAAATACAGCAAAGTTATTCGCTATATTCTAGATCAATGTTTTTCAAACTGCCTGTGGTAGCCCATTTGTTTGGAGTAATCAATTTGGAGAATTGCAACCACATTATTAAAAAAAGAAAGCTAACAGAAAGTAGAGCACATCATCATACAGGTTAAGTCTTGTTTCATGAAACTTCAGTTTCTGTATAAACTATATGTATGTTCTGGATCTCAGTGTCTTACAGTGTCTCATGGTCAAAAAAGTTGGAAGGACACTTTAAAAGAATATAATCAAAAGACTCATAGCTTAGTACCAGTAAATGTAAATGACTGTGTTTGAAGGAACTAAATAACTTCTTTTTAGAGTTTCTGACTTTGTGAGGTGTTCACTTTATAGATGTGAAGAAAGCAAATCTCGGAGCAAGGATGATTATCAAGCTGCAGTGGAAAGATTAATTATGGCTGCTCGTATATCGGATCCAAAGCTTTTCATTAAGCACATGACTGTCAATGTTAATAAAGAACAGGTTTATAGTTTGGAACACTGTTCTGCCCTGAAATGGTTGAAAGAGAATATGAAGTGGGCTGGGAAGGTTTGGCTTTTCAGTAATCATTAGCCTAATAAAGACGTTTTTTTTTAAGTTCAAGTAATCATTGTTGAAAATAAAAGGTAATAAAAACAGTTCTCACTATATTAAGCTTTTGCCCCTTATTGATTTACAGTAAGTTTTCAAACACTAAAAATGTTGATGTATACAATTTATAATGGCTTTGCAAACACTGAGAAGTGATTTTTCAAATTACTTTTTGACTTATCTTTAACTTAGGTTAATGTAAGTATGGTAAGTCCCTACTTATTCTGAAATCCAAACAATGAAAAGTCATAAACTATATATTGTGCAGCATTTAGGAGGGACACTTAGAAGGGAAAAATGCACACAGATATCTGGAGTTTTCAGAAAAACCTTTTAGGGCTATGAAAAAGCTTTAGTGAATACTCAGTCCAGTCTCTATGCCTATCTACATACACAATCTAGAATAGTAAAATACTGTAAAATTTCCCAAACACTAAAATTCCAGAGTATCTTTCTGTTACCAAAAACAATTTGTAATTACCCTCAGAATATTTTCCTTTAGAATATATTAGAATATTATATATATTTTCAAAATTTTGATTTGTTCCATTAGGTATGACTAAAACAGTATTTTAAGTAAATATAATAGAATTTATATAATCCAAAGAAGGGATTGATCCTTTCAAGCCACCTTAGGAAGTTACAGCTCCTTTTTTGAAGTCATCTTCAGAATCTGTAGCAAAGTAATTCTCCAAGGTGTTCATCCTCGATCCTTAAATTGATACTTAAATTTGGCACTTTAAACCGTAATTTAAAGTCATTTAGAGAAAAGTCCGAATAAAGTGAGTAATGAAAGAATAGGTTATGAATAGGGGGGCTGACAGTAACTCTTAAAGGAGTTCCCAAACACATAATGGCAGTGTAATGGAATATATAACTTCACAAGACAAAAAGGTAAATCCTAGCACTTAGCAAAACGCCTTACTATGATGAAAGGTGAATGGACGAGATACAGGAAGTGAGACAGATGGAGTCTTGAAAAAAGATACCCAGTTCTTTAGTATATACAAATTGGATGACTATAACATGCCACCATTTAAAAGCTATACTTGGAGATAAATTGGGTCTAGAGATTACTTACCATCGGAGGTAACTTTGAGAATAAATGCGGAATGGTAAATGAGCGATTATAAAGTAGTCTTTTCTGTAAATCGTAACTGAAACCCAAAGGAATTAGAAATATGAAACCGTTTAGATGCTGGTAGAGGAACGCGTTTGAGATAACGAAGGTGCGAGAGATACTAAGCTGCTCGGGAATGGGACTGGACGGAATGAATCACAACTGACCAGACTGTAGTAAGAGCCCATAAAGCTGGAGGCTTAACACAGCAGTGCCAAAAGGTAGCAAAGGAAAGCCTTTTGATTTGCCTAATTTTATCTGTGCTAGTTTCTGGGGGTAAACAAAGTCACGGGAATAAAATAAAGCTAATAGTATAAAACACAAGCGAATGGTGAAGAATGCTTTAGTTTTGAAAGCGAACATCGAAGATTAAATTCAAAAGAAAAATGCAACCTAGAGAAGAAAAAAATTTTAAACCAAAGGAGAGCTACTACAATAGGACCTCTAGAAACTGCAGAACGAGGACTGATCTCCGGCCCGGCCTCGTCCCCTCGTCCCCTAGTCCCCTTCCCCGGGCTGCCCTTGGTGGAAGAACGGAGTGGGGGGGTGGGGGGAGAGTGAAGTGGCGGTGAATGATGCTGAGCGCATGCGCGCCCTTTACCCCACCCAGCTACAGACCCTAGCTCGTGCGCGGTCACCCTACGTTCCTTGCCCTTCCACCGACCCTCAGGCCAGGCCCGCCACCTGCCGCCCTACCACTTCCCGACGCCTAGTCTTTATCTCCGAGGGCTCACTTGCGCTCCCTAAAACTCGGCGGGCCGCGCGCTGAGCCCCATCGGGCCAGGCGGTAAGACGAGGGGGGCGGGCGCTTCACAGCGGCGGGGAGGGCGGGCGGGCGGTCACCTGGGCGCTGTCGTCACGACGGGGCTAGCGGCGCCAGGTTTCCACCCGCGTCTGAAGCTGCGCGCAGGCGCTGGCGGGGCGGAGGGGAGGAAGGACTGGCACGCTTCAGCCAATGAGAGCGTGGCCTGCGGCTCGTGCGGGTGCCGGGACTCACCTCCAGCAACCCGCCAGGACAGGCGCCGGATGGACGGCCGGAGCAGTGCGCGCCCCGCTGGGATTTCAGGGGCGGGGGCTCGGAGACCACTGCGGGTAGGAGCCCGTCAGAGCCTGTCGTCCAGTGGGCGAGGGCAGATGGGAGCGCGTGCTCTGGCCCTGCGGGCCCCGGGCATGCGCATGCGCCCCTCGCACAGCCCCTCGGGAGGAGCGATCATCCTCCCCCTGGTACCCTGTGGGAGGTGGATCTGATCCGAGATAGCCCTCGCGGCGGACCCTGGCCGGACCTGTAAGGAGCGGGAGGGAGGGGCTCCATTTGTGCCTTCAGGCTGCTCGGGGCAGAAAGGGGGGTCGGGGCAGGCAACGCGTAGTCACCCTAACTCATCGTGCTCACTTTTGAACTCAAGCAATGCCGAGGGCCGCATACTCACATCGCATCGGTTTTAACTTGTTTTGAAATGAGAAACCAAAAGACTATTTAGGTTTTGTTGTTTCCCACTATGTCTGCGAAGATTTTGACTTCCCATGTGTCAGTGTTATGACACAGATCTCATAGCATAGGATTTAGGAAAAGGAAGCTAAAAAATCTGCATACTCTGCTGTTGCAACAATTTATTAATTTATCTACTATTACTTCCTGCTTTTTCTTTACTCTTTCCCGGTCTCTAAGATGTTTTCAGCTGAAAAGCATTGGAAATTTGCCAGATTTTCTTTCTCCTTGATGGAACAAGCTACTTTTTTAAACCTTCAACATAGTTACTAAGTAAGTCCGTTTAATTCAGAGTTTACCTGAGGGTATTAACTTCGTTAAGTTACTTTCAAATAGAAATTGTGCCAAATGGTCAAAGATCGATCCTAGGACCTATCTACTTAGCAATCACGATTAGTTTCTATATCTAGCAAAAGTAATTTAAGTACAATAAATGATGACCTTTCCGTCGATTTAGATCTCTTTCTGCCAGATTTGACTTGAAACTGCACACAATTAAAATCAGAAATTTATGGATTAGAAGCTAATATCACTGTTAGTGAATAACAGCAACCATTTACAGTGTTTTGTAAGTGAATTATGCCCTTTCTCCCTTGCCACCCTCTATCCTGAGTGGTCACTATTTCCTGGGAAATAAGCTTGCAAAGCCTCCCCCCCACTCTAGGTGTACCACCTAGAATTCCCACTTGGGAATTTCCCATGGCACTCTGCATGGCTGTATCATTTCATTTGCGCATTTTTTTATTAGTATCTACTTGCATCTGTTTTCCCACTCCCCTCTCCTCTAGAATTTAAGTTTTAGGAGAGGTGGAATGGTGTACTGCCTGACTGCTAGGTGCTTGGAGAATGCCTGCTGAGCTGGGTAAACTAAGAACTCAGTGCTTCCCTAATCTCATAAAACAGTGTAATTCTTTTAATTGTTTTTTAGCATACCTCGTTCTTTTTTTTTTTTTTAAGCTGTATTTATTTATGCATGCAAGCGCTGGGGCCAGAGCTGTGGGGGTGGGGGTGACAGGATGCTCCAGAGATAGAGTGGGGGGCAGAACAGGTGGATCTACTGAAGTACACTGCTGAGGGGGCAGGGGGCAAGGCAGGAGAGGTCTGCTGAGCCATTTGGGAAGCTCTCTGGCTGGGGATAGAACTGGTGCTGCAATGGCTCCTAATAGCTTCATAGTGCTGAGACTTAACCCCTTGCGCTACCAGGGAGGCCCACCTAGTTCTTTTTTTGAAGAGCGAAATGAAAATGTGTGTTTTTATTACTAAGCAAATGCTAACTTTAGTCTTCAAATAATGGGGGAAAAAAGCCTATGCTTATTTGTTCAGATAAATTCCATTTTTCCCCTGAAGTTTGTGAAATGAAGTTATTCCTTTGTACGTTTTGACTTGTCCAGTGCTTAAAAAAAAAAAAAGTTTTATTTTTTTTAGATTTCACAAATCCCTTATTTTGATTATTCTGAATTTTCTAATCTCAGATTTTGTTTTCACATGAAATGTAGTGTTTACAGCATGTTTAGCTATATATGTGCCTATTAGGAGGGGAAAAGAATTCTACAGTTTCTATACAACCTACATTATATGATAATATTTGTTGCCCCTTTTATAAATTTTCAATATGCCAGACCTTACTAACCCCCTTACGTACATTATTTTACTTAAAGTTCACAAAAATCTTGTAAGATAGGTAATGTCTACTTTCATATAGAATGTACTTCTAGAAACATGTACAAAAGTCTACTGTGGGGTTCCATATTCAGAGAACTAAAAAACAATTTAAAAGTTCTAGATGTTAAATGTTTACCTTTTAGAAAGTCTTTAATGAATATTTCCAGAATGTTATTATAGGTGTCTTTCAACATTTTTCCTTAAATACACAATCCCCATAACTTCAAACCTGGTGAACATCATATACAATTCATAGCTTGTTATTTCTTTTGTATTAAATGTATTAGTCCTTACTGCTAGTATTAGAATTATAATTTTTCCTTTTTAAAAAACAGTCAATAAAGTATTCACTGAATAGATTTTTTTTACAATACAGTTATCTGACCAAATTCCCATCTAGCAGACCAAAGCATCATGTTAGCTCAAACTCTTCTCTCAGTTAATGAAAAAAAATAAATTTGAAATTAAAAGGGGCAGTTATGCAGGTGTAGCTGCTGTCATGACATACACGGTCCTGAACATCCTGACATACTTCGAGAAAATACACTAAAATAGCAGGGTTTGGAGGGGGTAGGGAAATGCTCACCACTCAAAACAAGATGACAAGTGGAAATGTCTCATTTTTTTCATCAGCATTCACAGCTTTCTGGATTGCCTGGTGTGGTGGGAAATGCTGGGATGCCTGAAGCTACTAACCCACGTGCTTCTTAAACCAAAGGAAGGAGCTACTGGGGGATTTTCAAGTCTTTCTTCAAGGTCTTTATGTACTTTCTAATTATAGAAAGCCCCCCTCAGATGACTTCAAACCATTAACATGCTGAGGGGAAAGTGCATATACTGTAACATCCTATTTACCAATCACACATAAGCTACTTCACATCAAAGAAACCTTTTTTGTAGAACAGACTGTACTTCAACCATCTGTATTTAGTAGATGAGGAAACAGATTTGGGGAGGTGGGATTTGACCTTGCTGGCACAGCTTTTCAGTGCTAAAGTCCAGATTTGTTTTTTGTTTTTGTTTTTTTTTAAATATCTTTTTTTATTTAAGATTTATTTATTTATACATACAAGCTGGGGTACAGGCCAGAGGCGTGGGGCAGCGAGAGGGTTCACCAGAGACAGAGTGAGGAGCAGAGCAGAACAGGCAGATCAGAAATACACTGCTGAGGGGAGCAGCGGGCGAGGCAGCGGAGGTCTGCCACACCATGTGGGATTCTCCCCAGCTGGGCGTCGAACTCACATCTCGCCCTGCTGACAGCTCCACAGCGCAGCGCTCAACCGCTGCACCACCAGGGAGGCCCTAAAGTCCAGATTTGAATACAGCTCACAGCATGCCGGCCTCCCCTGCTCCCCTCGCCGCTCCCCCACCTTATTTACCATGTCACCTTAGCTTAAAGCACTTTTGCCTGGCATTGACTAGGGTCAGCAGAATCTGCTGGAAATAAAATGTGAGCCACAGGTGTAATCTTACTTTCTAGTAGAAAATTGCAGAATACAATTGAAGCCAGGTTCTGTTTTACTTTTTAAAAAGCAAAAAGAAACAAGCGAGCTTCATTTTAATGAATTCTCATTTCAACATCTAATCAACATAAAAAGGTATTAATGAGATACTTTGCATTCTTTCTTTGTACTAAATCTTTAGCATCCAATGAGTACTTTACTTTTGAAACACATCTCAATTCAGAATGACTATGTTCCAGGTGCCCACTAACCTCCTGGTGGCCCCCTTATTGGGCTCATTTCTTACTCCACTGAGTGTGAACCTTTTTAGGAAATAGCCTCCTCACCAAAAAAGCTGACAGAAAACAGCTAACTCTTAGCCTATATTAACCTACTTTTTAAAAGTTCTCTTTCTTAGATCTCGAAAGCATTATTTATCACACTTATATTGGAAAATGAAGGGGCTCAGAATAGGCCTCCCCAAGAGATACCCCCTTTGGTGGATGGTTTATTTAGAGCTGAACTCAGTCAAGACCCTGGCCAGCTCAAGAGAAAGTTTTACCACTCCCTTAACTACCTGGAAAAATATAGATTGAGGGTTTTACCCACAATTAAGGTTATTACCAGAAATAACCTTTCTACTCGAATAACATATCTTTGTCAGAACAAACATCTGATTACCAGACATCTGCCTTCTTTTCATCCCTTCCTTCTTGAAGCCCAGACCCCTATCCCATTCCTTAGCCCAGAATGGCATGTCTATGTTACTGTCTAGGAGTTTATATTTTACATTTAGTTCTGTGATCCATTTGAGTTAATTTTTGTGAAGGATGTAAGGCCTGTGTCTAGATTAACTCTGTCCTTGTCTCAGGACAAATTATATCTTTGCTCCACTGTGTTGCCTTTTCTTCTTTGTCAGAGATCAGTTGGCTGTATTTATGTAGGTCTATTTTGGGGTTTCCTGTTTTGTTCCATTTGATTTGTCTATTGTTTCATCCATACTACACTATCTCAATTACCATAAGCTTTATAATAAATCTTGAAGTAGTTCTGTCCTTTGTTCTTCAATGTTGAGTTGTCTATTCTGAGTTTTAGCCTCTCCATATAAACTTTATATGTGTCATACCCACAAAATAATTTCCAGGGATTTGCATTAGAATTACATAAATTTATACATCAAGTTGGAGAGCACCAATGTCTTAACAATATGGAATCCTCCTCTCCATAAGCATGGAATATTTCTCCATTTATCTAATTCTCCTTTAATCTCTTTCATCAAAGTTTTGTAGTTTTCCTCATATAGATCTTACATATATTTTGTAAAATTTATACCTACATATTTCGTTTTGGTGGTATCACTGTAAATGTTAATGTGTTTTGATTTTAAATTCCACTTGTCCATTACTGGTATCTGCTTATTTTTTTAAGGAATTAAGGATGCCTAGAAGTTGACATACATTTATGTGTGAGAAATGTTTTGCCACCTGGGACCTGTGAGGAGGTAAGCTTCATGGTCTACTCTGTAATTAACATGGGGAAAATATGTTATGCATTTGGTTAATTTCAAATTATTGTGGTTTTTTTAATTCTAAAGTTACAATGTAGGGAAGGAACAAAAAAAGAAAATTTATATGAGCATCCAGGTCCTCCAAGAGTCCATTTAAAGCAGAAGGTGGAAAGAATACTGTCTTTCAGAATACTTGACTGTGAAAATTTTAAGAGGAAAAAATGTAAATTTTGTCCTTAGCACAATTCTTATCATGTTATCTTTAAGTCCATTGCTATGAGAAACCACTTTATTTTTCAGTTACATAGTAAGATCATTTGACTGCTACATTTCCCATTTGTGTGTGTACAATCTAAACCCATCTACTTAAGAAAATGATCTAAGTAGTTCAATAATATAAATTTAACTGGCATACTGATAGTCATATAGAGGGTAAATGAAATAGAGATCAGAAGTCCTATAGAGAAAGGGGACCATCGTGTCAACAATGAATTAAACAGTTACTCAGACATTAAATTTAAGGAATTAAGGATGCCTAGAAGTTGACATACATTTATAGTGAGAAATTCTGGCTTCTTGGTCGTCACATCAAAAAGTAAAATAAAAGTATTCATTTGGCCCAAAATACAATTTGACCTGTTACATAAAAATAATATGTGAACTATCAGGTTTCTAAAACAGATGTAGCAATAGTTAGTGCCTTTAAATAGCTATTCTGTTTATGACTATTCTTAGCACTCACTGTCAAAAGGAAGTTCTCTGGGGGAAGCAGACTTTCCACCAGCTGAGTATATGACAGGGATTTTCAAAAGGAAACTTTCTCCTGATTGAATGTATGACACAAATTGCTTTTTTTTTTTTAAAAAGCGTAAAAAAAAAAAGAGAAAGAGAGCGAGACAAATTGGGATACTGGAAAATCTCGGGCAGTGCTTCTGGTTGTGGAGACATCCCCAGGGGCAGCCTTCCACGCCTCTGATGGGCAGCGCCGGGGGTCCCCGAATCCCAAGTCACCTCTGCTGTTCCAGCTCTCTGCTCCCAGCCTTCAGCAAACTATTTTAATCATGGCCCATAAAAAGTTTCATTACCATCATTACCCTTGCCACACACGATATCCAGTGATATTTTCTGTTCTGTGTTTTTGTTTTTGTTTTTAATGTGGCTCACAGCCCAGTAAGTTGATTTCACGACTCAGTGATTCCTGGAAACACTGCTGTAGAGTAATGGCATGCAAATTGTTTGCCATTGATTAAAAATCAGAGGCTTAAAGTATAAAATAGACACCATTGGTGGCATTCTATGACTTGTTACTTCAGCCTGTGGATTCCTCCTAAGAGCAGGGAATGGCTCCATGTTTGATGGAATTCAAAGCAATGTTGTAGTGGTAGGAAACCATTTTTAGAAAAATCCATAGTTTGACCAATTTCTGGCTTCTCGCAGTCTGTGTTCTGCCAGAATGAGATGTAAATTGTACTTTCCATGTGCTTAAGATGTTTATAATGCAAATAAAACTGCTATTGCAGGGGTTAGCCACCCACGGTCGGTGGGTGACATGGGCCCACCACCTCGCTGTTCACTTTCCGTTTCAGGGGAGCATTGACAGGCTGCTTCTGCATCACAACCTTGGGTGCTCACCCCCCACCGCAGCAATGCCAGATAGTTACGCCATAGATCATGGGGCCTACAGAGCCTAAGCTATTCACTGGTTGGCCCCTGATTGGCCAAAAAAAAAAAAAAAAAAAAAAAAAAGCTGGTTGGCCCCTGTTCTAGTGATTCTTTTTCAAAAAATGAATCCTTCCCTGACATTATTTTATAGATCCAAATTTTCATGTGCTGAGTAATTACTCAATTTAAAGCATAATTCTCAAAATATTTTTTTTTTAAGATTTATTTATTTATACATACAAGCTGGGATACAGGCCAGAGGTGTGGGGGTGGCAAGAGGGTTCACCAAGGACAGAGCAGGGAGCAGAACAGGCAGATGGACGGAAATACACTGCTGCGGGGAGCAGCGGGCTAGGCAGGAGAGGTCTGCCGCACCATGTCTGCCGCGCCACATGGGAATCTCCCAGGCCGGGCATCGAACTCGCATCGCCGCTGCCGACAGCTCCACAGTGCAGCGCTTAACCACTGCGCCACCAGGGAGGCCCTCAAAATATTTTTTACTAAAAAAAAAAGATACTATTGGATACTGAGATAATTTTCTTTTTCAGATAAAAAATATCATTTGCAGTGAAGTCAGTTAAATTTATAATATTTCAAAGTAGACTTTTGAGGGGAAATTTTACTCTTACTATCTAATATCTTCTCATATTGCATCAGAAGATTCATAGCCATTGATTTTAGAAAACATGTAGCACTCACTGATCGTTAAAATTATAAATTTCCGGAAACCATGAAGTTAAGCATTTTGCTTCCTCTTTTGTTTCTAGTGTTTTGTTCATACATAGTAATATCAATGTTTTGTCTCTTTAGGCAGTGGGGATTTGTGTGTAGGTCAGTGCCCCAGTGAATAATAAAGCAACTTCTTTTTTAAAGGTTATGTCTAGAGAAGATATTTCCACACTGGTTTCCCTACTCAAGAACTTTCTCGGGAGCTGAAGCTGTCAATGCTTTGAGACCATTCTATTTTGCAGTACATCCAGATTTCTTTGGCCAGCATCCCAAGGAAAGGGTAAATTATTTTGACTTTTAGTCTACTTTTCTGTTTAGTTTATCTTTGATACTCTATAATAGAGAGTTCTGTATAATTTGCTCTTTCGTGAGATATATTATCAGTGCTTTGAACTAATGTGAAATATAGATACTGAAAGCAGAAAATATAACTACTGTTTTTGATGACAGGTACTATTGTTTATGCACACAACGAAGCTCATGTAAACTCTTTAGAGTATTTGTAATCATGTTTCCTGCCCCAGTTTTTATAGTGAAATTGAGGATTGGAAAGAAAATTTAAGGCCTCTAGTATCATCAGTCCTTGTTTGAAGAATGATCCAGGAAGACTTCTCCGTGCCCTAGTGGATTTCCCTCGGGTGGTGTGTTGCTGGTCCACCCCCTGCAACGGCAATTAGCATGTGCTCAAGGAACACAAACCAATACACAAAACAGCTTATATTAAACTTTAGAAAGTCAGTATTTGTACCATTAGATACACTACAAAGCTTTGGAATTATCGGATACCCTATTATTTATTAGATAGCACTTATTTTTCCCTCCTCACTAAAACCTGGCTCCATGAAGGCAGTTCACTCTCACACGCCCATGCTCAGTTCAGTCTTCTTCCCACTCTTTTTTTTTTTTTAAGAATACAATATTTATTTATTTATTTATTTATTATCTTTTTTTTTAAATTTATTTATACAAGCTGGGGTACAGGCCAGAGGCGTGGGGCGGCGAGAGGGTTCACCAGAGACAGAGCGGGGAGCAGAACAGGCAGATCAGAAATACACTGCTGAGGGGAGCAGCGGGCGAGGCAGGAGAGGTCTGCCACACCATGTGGGACTCTCCCTGGCTGGGCGTCGAACTCACGTCGCCGCTGCCGACAGCTCCACAGCGCAGCGCTCAACCACTGCGCCACCGGGGAGGCCCCTTCTTCCCACTCTTACAGGACACGCTTGCCGCTTTTCTGAGGGGAGCTTAAGTCCCATCTAGTCATGGCATCAGGCCAGGATCTCAAAGTGAATCCCAGTTGTTGCGTTTACTCTCTTAATTTAAATTCAGTTTAAAAATCTGCAAAGGCATTAATAAGTATATAAAATCAAAATTAAAGACAAAGATCACCCAGAAGTCTCACACCCATCCCTATATCCTTTACCCCATTTCTACTAACTTCCTTTCAATACCATTCTTACTAATTTCTGGGTTGTGGCATCTGTCCTTTTCGGCAAAAATAGAAACATATCAAAAAATAATGAAGATTTAGTTTTACACTCACAGCTGCTTGTGTGTCTATTGTGGCTAAGAACCGCATCTTATAATAAATTAAATAGACAAAAATAAGCTGTGGGCCTCCCTAGTGGCGCAGAGGGTTAAGTCTCAGCACTATGAAGCTATCCAGAGCCACTGCAGCACTAGTTTGATAACCGGCCAGGGAGATTCCCATATGGCGCAGCAGACCTCTCCTGTCTCGCCTGCTGCTCCCCTCAGCAGTGTATTTCAGTAGATCCGCCTGTTTTGTTCCCCACTCTGTCTCTGGTGAATCCTCTCACCCCCACCCACCCCCTACACACACCTCTGGCCTATACCTCAGCTCATATAATTGTAAATAAATAAATCTTTAAAAAAAAATAAGCTGTGCCTGATTTCAGGTAACATTGTGTATCTCACCACTTTACAGTGATAAGAAGCACAGTTATTTTATGTGCCATCCTGTAGAGCTGTTCTTTCACTAAAAGACTTTTTTTAGACTTAACAATATATTCTGGTTGTGTAGTACTCCCTCGAAAGGATGTACCATAATTCAGACAATCTCCTCTGGATGGGCATGTTAAGAGCTATTTATATAGAGAGAAATTAACCCTTTTCTATGATAACTTATAAAAATTTCCTCCCAGTTGGTTATCTAGACTGCGTGTGGGGGCAGGGGAGGGGGGGATTATGTGTTCTTCGGTTTTTAGAATTTATCAATCTTTTTTACTTTGGGATATTTAGACATAATTAGCCATTTTCCACACCTAGGTTATAAAGGAAGTTAGCCATGTTTTCTTCATTTCATCCATATGGAGTTCATTCTGTTACATGTTACAGGAGGTGAATCCAATTTTATCTTTTACCAAAGAGCTATGCTATCCCAACGTTTTTTGAATACTGAATTATTGAATACCCCCAATAATGTACTTTAAAGGTCAGGATATAACTTCTGTTGTTTCCTTGTTTTTATTATTTTTTCCTAGGAAATCAATGAAAATTCTCTTAAGAGATTAAGTGCCTACTTAGAAAGCCTTCAGAAGCCAGGCTTCAAGTCTTTGAAACCAACTCAGCTTACCTTTTATGTAAGAGAAACAGACCAGAATTCTTCCGATGGCCAGGAACACTTTAACACCTCCGGTACGTTTTATTATTTCTAGTGCATCTCATGCATACTTCATATTAAATGTGTTAATGGAGTCTTATGTTCAAAGTAAGATATCCAGAATGATACCACTTATATATTAAAAAGAGACCACTTGAACTGAGGCTATGTCTGTTAACATATATGTAAAAGACACAGATAAACACACAGAAAAGGTCTAGAGCAGTGCTGTCCAAGAAAGCTTTCTGTGATGACACAGATATTCTACATCTGCTCTAATACCACAGGCGCTAGCCCCATGTGGCTGTTGATCATTCAAACGTGTCTAGTATGACCAGGGAACCAAATTTTATTGGCTTTCATTTAATTAACATACCAGACAATGCAGGTCTAAAAGCATACTGTGTGTCACCTAAGAGATTATGTCTGGTAGAGATTTGAGGTTGTGTGCTTGTTCACATAATACTTTTGTTTATATATGTATACACATATATAATCTTAGGTAAGGATGTACTTATATACTTGAATAAGTTTCAAAACCGATTTAAAATATTTTTTGAAAAAAGAAAAGAGCCAGTGAGTTGTACTGGAGAAAATACTTGCCTTATTGCCAGCTTGTGTTTAAATCCTCACTCCATCCCTTTTTAACCTCCGTCAATCTGTGTTCTTCACATTTGGAAAGAGAGCTAATAATGGTATATAGTTGATGGGAATATTGTTGAAAAGTTGTGTTCAACTCAGCTACAACCACATCTAAAACCCAATAAAGGGGGGAAAATAAACACCAAACAATGGATGCCCTACTGACAACTTAACAAGTTAGATGGATATTAACCTCAGCCCAAAGTCTACCCAGTATCAGAATCAGATTATGAAGCATTAACTTTTAAACAATTAGGGAATTTTAAATCACTTCTCAAAATACTCACTTAGTAGCTGGTTGAATGAGCAAATATGAGGACAATCTCTTGCAATCATGGAGAAAATTCAGGATGAGTTCCTGCAACCTCTGAGACCAGAATTAATCAGGCCTCGCCTCACCTATCACGGTGAAGCCTCCTGCCAGCTCCCCCGCCCCACCCCCATCTCCTCAGTCCTGGAAACTGTCCTTGGTGGGCACTTGCTCATAGGAGAACATTTCCATCTCTCACACTGTATAGACCAGACTTGGGCACCGCAGCAAAAATACTCCGAATCCCTTTCTTAGACTGGGCTGGGTTTGATGCCAAAGTAGAAAAGGAAACTGAGAGCTAGAGGAATTCATGAAGATAAAAATAGTGTGGTATCTTGTTTGAGAGGGAAGTCGATTTCTATTTACAGGTGACTTGCCACTAGGTTGAATCTTAATTGCTCTTGGGATGTTTTAAAAGCTTTTGAGCCTATATGTGCGTGAAAAATTATTTTTAAAGTAAAGTAAATAAGCATCTGTATTAATTGGGGTAATTATGTTCTCTAGGATTTCGAGCAGTCAAGTTTACTTTGCACACCAGAGACCTGCTAAGCACAGTGTTACATATTCTCAACTGCTGCAGCTTGTCTATTGAACACATCCAAAACTTGAATACTAATGTGCATTCCCAGCCTCTCAAAGAGGCTAAAAGGATGCCTGACAGACCCATCAAATGGGACAAGTCTTATTACACCTTTACTGGATTCAAGGACCCTGATGAAGACCTCGAACAAGTCTCAAGAATGGAAACAACTCTAACGTACGTAGAAGTTTTTATTTAAATTTGTTTGTAGTTCATATTTTAAATTAAGCTGTGATTTTCCAGGAAAACTAATCCTATCAGTATAGTTAATCCAGTAGCCATTATGAAAAAGATATTTCATGTTTCTTAAAATTACCAGAATACTGCCAATTCTTTTTAATTTTTTGGCTTCATGATACCACATACATACAGGAGATTGTTTTAAGTTTTAAAACTTCTACTCCTCAACTTATTCTGGGTATGGAGAAAGGACATTCCTAAAACTATAAAAAATGTTAAGCAGCTTCACATGGTAAGCATTTCCAGTTTCTTCCGAGAGTTCAGCAGTAAGGTACTTTAGTATCATAATCCATACATGCTGTAAGTACATAAAGACATCATCTTAAATGATCTGAAACAGACTGAGAAAGAATACATTTTATTTTTTTTTAAGATTTATTTATTTATGCATACAAGAACTGGGGGTGTATGCCAGAGGTGTGGGGCGGGGGATGTGTGTGAGAGGGTTCACCAGAGACAGAGCGGGGAGCAGCACAGGCAGATCAACGCTGCTGAGGGGAGCAGCCAGCAAGGCAGGTCTGCCGTGCCATGTGGGACTCTCCCTGGCGGGGCATCGAACTCGTGTCGCCACTGCCAACAGCTCCACAGCACAGCGCTTAACCGCTGCGCCGCCAAGGAGGCCCGAAGAAGAATACATTTTAGTTATAAAAACCATGTACAAAATATTTATCATTTGTTATTTATCATTAATGTTTTTGAGTAAGCATTTTCTGAACTTCCTAAAGACCAACAGCATTCCATTCATGTGGTTGTCACTAATAGAGTCCCTGACGTGGCAGGGGGCTCTCTCATTACAGCATGGTAATTATGCTCCACTACCCCTGGCACAGTAGCTGCCTGTGGATGATCTACTAACTAAGGAATTCCTTTCATTATCTAGTGAGGTCCCAAATAAGGCTAGAGGCAGGAAGGTAGCAGAATCCAGCACAGAAAGGGAAACGGTATCTGTCTGAAGACATGTGTGTAGATATCTGTGTGTCCATCTGTATCTGCAGTGATGGTATATCCCTGATACATATCTCTATGTGTAGCTGATAAAGCACCTCCCTGAGCATGCAGATTTTAATTGTTAAGATTCTCTTCTGTAAACAAAACCAAGAGGAGAGTACAGCTTTGGGAATGACAATTTAACAACAGATCGGAAGTATGAGACGGTAAAATGTGGGTCAGAAAATGTCCACAAACGGTCAGGGTCGGGGAGAGAGTGTAGATTGTAAATTGCACAGGTGTGGGACACATAGCTTTGGAATCACTTCTATAGAATGTTTTGGCATTTTATACTCATGACATACTTCCAGACTTACAGAACTCTTACTTACAGTGAGAGTATTACTTACAGTAATTACCTACAGTATTTACAGTAAGAGTAATACAAAGAATTGCCTCCATGCAGGCCCCCCCAAAAGCCAGCCCTGGCTGAGGCAGGAGGCGGGAGCAGGATGTGGGAAAGCTCGGGCGGACAGGCTTACGTCGCGCGCTGGTTTAGAGGTTAATTTAGTGTTTTTCAGATTGCAAAGTTTACCAAAATTTAATGATTTGAGATATCAAAGTTGTTCTGCTTTGCTTTTTTTCTTTAAAAATGTTTAAATATATTTTGTCAGTGTAAGTATTAAGTATTGTTTCTCAAAATTCTTGTTTTAGGGGTGTGTGTCTGTGTGTATGTGTACTGGGTCACCATCTAAGCTATTTCTTACTGTGGGTTGCTGCATTTTGGATCTTGGCTCTCCTTTTCATCTTCTTAACACATGAAAAAGTAAACTTCTCTTGAGATAACTGCGATATTGTTTATCTCGATAGCATCCTAACCTTAGGAAATAAACCAAACATCTTCAATTTGCAGTCCAACTTTAGATCCTTACCGTATTCATTTTATTTAACCACTTTCCTTTGGCTCCATTTCATTGTCACCTTTTTCCTCTTTGTTTGCATCTTATAACAGTGCATGCATTCTATTTATTAATGTAAGTATGATGAAATTATTTTTTAATCAAGACAAGGTCCAGTAAACAAATTAACCACCGTGAGATGCCCCTTCACACCCTGTGCTGGCTATACTCAAAAAGAGTAACAAGGGTTGACAAGGATGTAGGGAAAGACAGATGTCCACACAAAAACTTGTTCAGAGTAGCATTATTCGTAATAGCCAAAAAGTGGAAACAACCCATATGTCCATCAACTGATAAATGATAAGCAAAATGTGGTACAGCCACACAGTGGAATAGTGTTTGGCCATAAGAATAGACACAGGTCTGATACATGCTAGCACATGGGTGAACTTTGAAAACATGATGCTCAGTGAAAGAAGCTGGTCCTACTGGAGCACATGGCACATAATTCCATTTATGTAAACCATGCAGAATAGACCTGTCAGTAGAGACCAGAAGTGGATTAATGGTTGTTTAGGGCTGTCTGGGAACTGGAGTGACTGCTAATGGCTACATAATTTCTTATGGGGGTGATGGAATTGTCCTAAAATTTATTCCGGTGGTGATTGTACAACTCTGTGAACAGAATGAAAATAAGTGACTTGTCTGCTGCAAGTGTTACTTTTCAATAAAACTTTTTAAAAATGATTACTACTCTTTTGTGTAAAAAAAAAAAAAAAAACCCTTATCAGTGATTATTACATAACACTTAGATGGCTTCATCTTTTAATAATTTTGTGTATATAATCGGCATTTCTTATAGTTCTGGACTTGTGGAACTAAAGGGATGACCTCAGCTCTACAAGAACATAAATAAAACCATGCATAGCCTGAATGACCTTGGCAGCCGATGAATCTGGCTGTTTTCTGGGCCCCCAAATGTCCTTCTTGGCACAGCCACTCCGGTCTTACAAATGGTTCAGCAATCTTATAACTATTTACAAAATAGTTTCTTTGTAAATTTTAAGACTTTTTCAATTAATCATCGATACAAGAAATTGTAAGGTCTTTTAATAGACGAATGGACCCTTATACCTACTGAAATTGTTGTTTTTGTTTTTTTTTAAGGATTTATTTATTTATAGATACAAGCTGGGGTACAGGTCAGAGGTGTGGGGCGGCGAGAGGGTTCACCAGAGACAGAGTGGGGAGCAGAACAGGCAGATCAGAAATACACTGCTGAGGGGAGCAGCGGACGAAGCAGGAAAGGTCTGCCGCACCATGTGGGATTCTCCCTGGCTGGGCATCGAATTCACATCGCGCTGCCGACAGCTCCACAGCGCAGCGCTCAACTGCTGCGCCACCAGGGAGGCCCTGAAATTGTTTTAAAGAAATTAAATATATGGGCTACTAATACTGCAGAAGTTAATGGGCATAAAAAATAATTCCAAAAACGTGTCCCATGATGACCTTCACCTGACTTGTTAGTTTTACTGATTTGATTGAAATTCTGACACACATGATCAAGCACCAAAATTATAAAATTCTTTATTTTTTTCCCAGTTTGGTTTTTCATATATTCAAAAGTAAAGACATTCTCTGTAATTTTTGCCTCTAGATAAGTCCTTGAAAATAATAACCTGGAAATTACTTTTTTAATCTGTCCTTTATTGCTATTTTGACATACTTCCAGACTTAGAGAACATCTGTAAGAATAATACAAAAATTGCCTCCATGCAGATTACCTCACAAGCTGACACTGGGGTGAGATGGGTGGGAGGGGGAGCAGAAGGAAGGGGAGCTCAGGGAGACAGTAGGCACTTTCTGTGCAGTCTTAACAGGGCTCCCTAGGAGGGAGAGTGGGAAGACAGGACAGAGAGGAGTAATACAGTTGGGTTCAAGCTTTGATAGAAGCTCAGTATAACATTGGAGCAACTTTAAGTTCATGTATCTGTCTTTTAACAGTAGAAGTGTTTGCATTATAGTTAGTATTGTTAGTATCGGAAGTGTGTGTGTGTGTGTGTGTGTGTGTGTGTGTGTGTGTGTGTGTGTGTATTTTTTAGTATTGTGTTTTTTTCTTTCTAGATCCTGGTTAGATAACAATGGAATAAGTGCTGCTAAAAAGCTGAAGAATAGTTTGCCACTTAGAAAAGAACTAGATCGTTTAAAAGATGAACTGTCTCATCAGTTGCAACTCACAGATATCAGGTAATAAAGAAAAGAGAACCTAACTTAGAGATTTTTAAAAAGCATATCTATTGGTAAAGCTTTTCAGCACTTAAATATTTACGTCTTTAATTATTCTGATAATGAAATATTTTTCAGTGATCTTTTTATGGAAGTCATCAAATGTTCATCTATATAAGAAAACTACTATCAATTTGTCATTTAAAATAGTAAGTTTGAGATTGTGGCATTTTTAGCATAAGAAGTTTGTTTTGGATGAGTTTATAAGAAAAAAATCCTTTCCCATATGCACTTAATATATTTTCAAAATTCCCCCCCATCACATAAGATTGGTATTCAAGTTTAAAAATAGGAAAGAGAAAATGGATGCTGTATTTGTAGTTCTGTCATGTAGCATTACTTCTTAAAAAGTTGTCATAAATTGGAAATCATTATTATATAAAGATATACACCGAAGCTTATTACAAAAGTAGATTCAACAGCTGTTAAAAGTATAAGAAAGGGGAAATGATCACCAGGCTTTGGGCTTAAACATTCCTATTACTTTTTGCTTTAGTTAATTTTGTTGTTTTCAACCCTTATGATCAGGACATTTTTCTTATATTGAGCCAGAAGACTATTTGGATGCCATATTCTCACTTTCTTCCTGTACTTACAGAGTACAGATAGTACTTACATGCTCTGTTCTTGGATACTCAAATCATAGTTATCTGAGATTTTTCACATATTAAAAGACAGTGTTGAGACTTAGAGTGGAGATGGTGTTTGGATTTGTGCTGATAGCTACTCTTTTATTATCACATGTATCGTTTGGGGGCCAAATTTTGATTAAAGGGGCTTCTTCCAAGTCCACAGTCTAGTAGCATAGACTTTTCTAACTAAAAACAAGATAATTAAATCCTTTTTTCAAAGTTTATAAGTTAAAATATATGAAAATAACTTTTTCTATTATACATGTTAAAAGTTCTGTCAAATCAGACTGGGATTAAGAAATGGAAAACATCTCTTAAATATTAAAAGAAGTAAGCATTATTTTAAAATATTGAGAAGTTTCTCAACTTTACTCTTATTATGATAAATATCAGTAGATGAAGCCCATATACACCAACATTCTTGGGAATTCTCAGTTTGTTAGAACACAGGGGTTCTGAGACAAAAACATCTGATGACTAAGAACAGGACAGCTTCCTACCTTCCTGGAAATCAGCCCCTCTCCAACAAATAGAAACATCGTGACTGCTGGCGTTGTCCCTGATTCTCAGCAGCCTGTGCTAAAGACCACTTATAATAACAACAGCATTTACTAGCCTTATCCCAATGTTAATTCTTTGAAATTAGAACTTAGTTTTTGAATTATGGGATAAAGGGGAAATAACTGATTACATTTTATCAGAAATGACATGACACATATCAGAATTTAAGTTTTCTGAGAGCTTTTCTGGGGTGCCTTCGTCACAAACATCCTTCAGATGATGTCCAATATATGCTTCCTGCGCTGCCAGGTAAATATCCCCACTTTGTGTGAAAGAGAAACCTCAGGAAGGAAAGAAGCAACTTGTTCAAGGTCATGGAGCTAGTGCATGTGGGTTTAGCATTCAAAGGCGAGTTTTGGGGCACTGCGTAAGGCCAGCGCTCCTTCTGTGTACACAGTGGTGTCTCTGTGCGCGCATCATACTGTAAGATGCTACTTTGCTGCTAAGAATTAATGGTCTTATAGGAAGAACATAGGGGAACCAAATAAGAGATCAGGAGGAGAAAATAACAACAACAAACCCGAAACAAAAGCTAGTAGCAGGCAACCATAAATGAGAGACATTCAGCGAGGGAGGGGGAGGATAAGGGCTCAAAACCAAGGAGAAAAGAGCACAAGGGACCGTGGTGATGGTTCACGGGTGAATCGGTGGTGGGTAACCCACGGGGAATACACAGTAATGTAAAAGATATAAATAAAAAATATATATTAAAAAAAAGAATGAATGGTCATTTGTAAAATGAGCAGATTGCACAATGCCATAAAAATCACATTCTCTAAAATGAGACAAAAAGGATCTGATAAACGTAACTGGAATTTCTATTGAGACTCAAATCTAAAACTAAACCATCACCATTTAACATGTGGAAAAGAAGATTTTTTTTCAAGTTTTTCCCATTTTATCCTCTTATTTTAAAATAGAAACAACAGTGTGTTTGCCTGTTTTAAATCCTTGGCTACCTAAACACGGGAGTAATATTTTACCCCCTGAAAAGCCATTTCGATGTAGTTGTTTCATGAAAAATGAGCTTGCGTAGAAACATGTTGTGTGCCTCCTTACGAAACTCATTGGCTTCCACGGGAACCAAGCAGTTGGGGGTGAATGCACGCCCTCCTTCAGGGGCCCGGGTGGTAACGCGCCTGTGTGCTCTGTTGGACCAGGTGGCAGAGGAGCTGGGGCGTCGCCCACCGCTGCAGCCAGCTGCATAGTTTAGGCCGCTTAGCACAACAGAACTTGGAAACACTTAAAAATGCAAAAGGTAAACAATTTCCATTTTCTTTTGAAATTTCAAATAGCTGCTATACCCATCTGTAAATTGTAGAGGAGAACTAGTAACAGTCCTTGAGATGTGGCTTTAACACAACTGAATTTTTTAATCTGTTCCTTTGAATAAAACAGTGACATAAAATTAGCCTTTAAGCTTCTACTGAATTTAATCCTTAATTTAGGCACTGAGTTTGAATAACTGTTTGCACAATGCTAAAAGAATGAAGCATCTCCAAACAGTGACCAAAGGGTTTGTGTTTTATCATCAGGATGTACAATCATCTTTACAGACTGTTCCGGAATGAGTGCAGTGGGCCATGTGATGCTAGGAACCATGGATGTCCACCATCACTGGACAAAAGTAAGAGATAGTTTAAAAATGAAACAAAAACTATTTTTGCCATTGACATACTTTTGTTTTAAACAATGCGATTATGTCAAGGAACGAAAAAAGATTTTAAATTGTAACTTCAGCTGTTTTCTGATCAAATGCTTAATGTCACAGTTAAAATACTATCAGCTTTTATTTGGAAATATTGCAGTCTTTTCTCAAGTACAGCCTACGCCTGCATTGTCTTGTTTTGTTTTGAATAGATTTATTAAGGTATAATGTGTGTACAATATTTAGTGTATATAATTGAATGAGATTTTACATCTAAATACTTGCCAAAAACCAGTTCATAACCAAGGGGTATTTACTCCTGGGGATGTGGTGTCGGCTTTCATTGATTCAGCATAATTGAGATTCATCCATGCTCTTGTGTGTATCAGAAGTTTATTTTTTATTGCCATTTATGGATGTACAATTATTTATCCACCTGCCTGTTGCTGGACCTTGGGTTGTGTCAGGTTTGGGCTATTAGAAACAAAGCCACTGTGAGGATGTCAGAACTCTGTCCTGAGCCTGGGAGAGAAGGATGACATGCCCCCAGCAACCTGTGCTGCTGCTGCTGCTGCTATTAATGTGCAGATTACTCTGGTAGCTATTACTACAAGTGCAGCTTAAATTAAGTGATATAGGGGAATCATTTAACCTGATTACTGCTAGTTTTGAAAGTAGGGTTGGAAAAGATGCAGCAATATGGAAGATTGTGAGATAGGGTTATCCTTATCTGTATTTCAATGGAAACTGTTTGCATGTTTGTTTCATGTGGATTTTATTCACTTTTCAAACATGTTTCTAAAGAATGCCTCTCAGCTGCACAGCAAGCATTTGTAGCTTGTTAATTGGTAGAATGGACCAAAAGCTTAGTGACCGTTTTTAAAAATAAAGTAGCTTGAAATTTTAAAAGAGAAAAGAAGCAGCTGTGATACTTATCTACAAATGTTGGTGATGTATTGTTCAAATCAAATCTTTAGTAGAAAGTATTTGCAAACCACATATCTCACAGACTTTATAGAACATAGATTTTACATATAAAATATATCTAGAATACATCTAGAACTCTCAAAACTCAACAGTAAGAAACAGTTTAACGAGAAAACGGGCAAAAATCATAAACTGATGAGTCACCAGAGGCCACACCGATGACAGTATGTTCTGTCAGGAGCAATAGAGAAATGCAAATCAAAACTTTAATAAAATAGTAATACCCACTATCAGAATGGCTAAGGCGAAAAATAGTATTAAGACCGATTGTTGGTAAGGATACAGAAAAACTGGAACACTCACACCTCGCTAGTGGCAATTACAATGTTCCAGGCACGCTAGGAAGGAATGGGACTGAGTCTTACAAAATGACATGCATGCTTGCCGTATGCCTGGCAATTGCAGTCTTGGGCATTTACACTAGAAAACTGAAAAACTCACATAAAAATGTGTACACCAATATTTCTACTAGCCCTAAAACTGGAAGAAACCACATGGCCTTCAGCTTGTGAAGGTTAAAGAAAGTGGCATGTCACACACTGAAATACTGGTCAGCACTAGAGAGGAAGGAATTACTGACACAAGCAGTAACCTAAGGGGATCTCAAGGGTCTTATACTTAGTGAGAAAAGCCAGTCTCTAAAGATTATATGCTGCATGATTCCATTCATATGACACTCTCATCATAATAAAATTACAGAAAGAACAAATCAGTGGTTGCCAGGGGTTGGGAAGTGGAGCAGAAGTGACTGTGGCTATACAAGGGTGACATCAGAGGCCCTTTTGATGGACCTTTTCTGAACTTGACATGGTTGTGTCATACTAAGGTACACATGTAATAAAACTGCACACTTGCACACACACAAGCAAAACCCATGAAGTTGGAATATGGTTCGTGGATTGTACCAAGGCCGATTTCCTGGTTGTGTTTATTATGTAGTTTTAAAGATGTTACCAGTGGGAAACTGGATTAAAAAAAATATGTGTGAATCTCATTGTCTAAAAATACAATAAGAAAAGCTTTCTAGTATAGTTACTATTTATATACCTGACTAACTCACTGAGAGAAACATTGAAAAGGTAGACAGGAGAATTGTTTTACACAAAGTGCTAGAAGTACATTATAAATAATTTGTAGGATTTACACTGCTGACTGCTTTGATTATGGAAGAGTTTTTGAAGCCTTTCTACTCCTCTGAAAGTTGTGTCACCCAACTTTCTATATAAAACATGAGTCCTGGAGTTGAAACACATATACTTTATTTCTAAGGTCCTTCTTTAGCATATCAATTAATCATTCTAATTAATCCGAGTGTTTTACCTGAATATTTAAATAACAGGTTGTATTTGGAAGATTTTCCATCTCTTTAGATCCTATCTAAAAATTCCTAAGGTTTACAGTGGCTTGTTTTGAATATTAATGTTTCTGTTGGTAGCATTACATTGTCTTTTATCACTTACTTGAACTTTCATTAGGAAAATAATTTTCTTGCTAAAATTTCTACTTTGTTGCAATCCTAAAACTGAGCTATTTATAGTAAAAGAAAACTAAATATTTTTCCTTTTTCAACACTGTAGCTTTTTGAAAGATTACCAAGTTATTTTGACCTTCAGAGGAGGCTAATGCTTTTAGAAGATCAAATAAGCCATCTTCTAGGTGGCATCCAAGTTGTTTATATTGAAGAATTACAGCCAGTATTGACCCTCGAAGAATATTACTCTCTTCTCAATGTGTTCTACAACAGATTATCAAAAAGTAGAATACCTTTCCACCCTCGAAGTCTGCGTGGTTTGCAAATGATCCTGAATAGGTAACTATCTAAAATGGAGGAATTATTCTTATTCCTTCCCTTAGGTAGGTTGGCTGGGACGTGTATTAAACTGCATTGTGTTTCACTGGATGGGTCATAGGAATTATAAAAAGACTGCACGGCTCTGCCCATGGCATTCTCAGACACATTAGAAAAGAGGATCGAAGGGTTGCATCTCTAGCATATTCTGCAAATGTATTTCCACTGACAGGGGCTAAGTCAGTCCTCTGGAAAGCTTTATAGGATAAAGCTCATGTTAAATCAATAGGTCACATTTCTCCTGCACTCACTCCTTTCCAGGCATAGGGTGTGGTGCCTAAGTGCATTCTCTGTGGTAGTGGGTCCCCACCCCCGTTTCTCAAATGACTAAGGTCACAGGGTTACGAAGAATGTGAGCAGCATGACAAAGTTTGTATCTTTAGGGACAGCAGAACTTTATGTCAGCTTTGCTCCACTTTTATGGCAAATCCCTTTTCAGTTAATCAGACTAATGAAACGTTTTCTTTGGGTCTGAGCCGCGGGGGATGGAGGAACCAATGTTTTTCCTTTCATGTATGTCTCATTCCAGTGACAGATATGCTCCAAGTTTGCATGAACTCGGGCATTTTAACATCCCAACTCTCTGTGATCCAGCAAACCTCCAGTGGTTTATTCATACCAAAGCTCAACAGGCCAGAGAGAACCTGAAAAGAAAAGAGGAGTAAGTGCTGTCAGCCCTCTATAAGGCCTTGTCATTCAGCCTAACCTGTGAAAATTCAGACATTGGGATTCCCAAATGGGTATTAAATTTAGGAGATTGACTTTGTGGCTATCCCATATTTATTTATTCCCCACCTTGTTCTGCCAGAGGTAGGATGGGACTGTTTTTTAAGTGTCATGACCTAATGACATCCCCACCATGTCCCTCCATTTGGGAGGCAGGGCTTGTTAATACAAACGTCAACTCTAGAACAGAATAAAAGATAAGACCATCAGGAAGAAATCCCCAGGTGTGAAAGGGTGGCAACAAGGGGAAAAACCATCACTACTTGAATCACAGGAATCTTTACTGTTTAAAAATTTGAAAATAACTGATAAACAGCAAGTTTCATCTGCATTTTAATTAAATGAAAAGAAATCTTAATGTTAAGAAATTATTTTAGCTCATCAGCCATGCTGTCTCTATGCAGTTTGTATCTTTGATGAAATCATATTATAGCCAACAGTTTCCTATTTTGTAGGCTGTGGGATACTGCTAGGTAATGTTTTGTCTCACCTAGGAAAGAAAGGAGGGCATTACATTCCAAAGGGAGTTGTGTTTCTACAGAGGTTACCAAGGGTTTATTCATTCCTCCATCATCTGCCGTGACTGTCGTGTGCCCGAAGCCATGGTCCCAGCCCCTGGTCCCGAATGTGTCTCTAGTAGGAGATCTGAACACTGTAGGGGTGTGAGCGTCGCCAGAACAGAGATGAGGTTGAGGGGGAAGATGAACCCTCGGGAAGGGAACCGCAGCAGTTTTGTTTTATTCGCCTTATCTCACGGCTTCCCTAGTTACCTGTCAGCCCAGTACACCTGTGAGGGCGTGACAAGGCTGAGTCCTCTTTCGCACAGCCCAAGATTTGAGGGGTTGAATGCTTTTACTAAAACTGCATATACATAGCCACCTGTCGGGAAAAAGTGTTGAAGACACCAAGTCATCTACCTCATGGGCTTAACTCACCCTTGATGCAATAGACATTGTAGTCATGGGCAAGGGGGCAGGAGCTGATGGAAGAGCCAGAAAGAAAAGGGCCTGCCCTCCACAGCCTGGTCTGCTCTGAGCCTGCTGTTGATAGGGCCAGGCTGCAGGTAGCTCCTCAAGCGAGGCATTCTTCGGTGCCTAAGAGCTGCTAGCTGAGACAGGTGAAGAGTTCTTTAATGATTTAACAAATACTTATAGAGGCACGTGTAGAAATAAGCCAGTAGGTACTGGCTGCATGGTAACTCTTTCTAAAAGTGTAAGGTGGCATGTGTGGGTGCTATTTTCAGTGCTGTGAGTAGAATGTCTCAGCCTGATGTATAAAAATATACTTATAGCTCTTTTATTTGGCTATAACTTGTGGCAATATTATGATTATTTTTAATTCAACAGGTTAAAGGTTATTGAAAATGAATTGATGCAGGCTTCAACAAAGAAATTTTCTCTGGAAAAGTTCTATAAGGAGCCCAGCGTATCCAGCAAACAGATGGTGGACTGTTGTAAGAGACTTCTAGAACAATCACTGCCTTATCTACAAGGGATGCACCTCTGTGTTTCACATTTTTACTCTGTCATGCAAGATGGAGACCTTTGTATTCCTTGGAATTGGAAGAATGGAGAAGCCTTGAAATAACACCAAAATCTGTATTGTTTTTTAAAGAGATTAGAAATTGTTAGATTTATTTAAATCCACATTTGAAATAACAGTATTATTTGCATATTATAAGAACAGAGTTTCTAACTGCTGCTTTAAAAGTAGACTTTTAAAAAAAAATTAATTTCCACTAAGAAACTTGTTTTTAAAAGATTCTATCTCCCAACCGTATGGTGTTTCTTATCTGACTGGAAGGCCCGAGTTAAATGACATTAAAATGAAAGAACATATTTTAGTGGTTTGTAAATGAGGGACTCTCGAGAGTTCAAGAAATATATTTTTATATGAATCAATGTTGCTAAGTACAAACAGGTCTCATTCAGTACATCTGGAGTAACGGAACTCACTCCCACGTGTATGTGCTTCAGCGCACTCCCTTATAGGTACCGCTCATGTATACACACACGTGTATTTTGCAGCCACTACAGACAGGTGATGTTCTGAGCAGATGGTGGAAGGGTAGCAAAAATGAAGATAACTAAATTTTACCTAAAGTAAGCAAAAAAGGGGGAAAAGCAATTGAACAACTGATGCCAGTTTGTGAAACATCTTCAGTGACAGAAAATTTAGCTTTAAATCCATTAAGTTTCCCTACCCATTAAAATACTGTAACTGTTGGTAGCACAAAACCAACAGACACTGAGTGGTTTTGAATCATTCGTTGAGATGATTCATTTGTTTTCATGGACAGACTGTTAAAGTATAGCACAGGTTCAAATACAACTGAGGCAAAATTTGATGCAACAACAAAGCAGTGATTTATTTGCTAGCTCGAGCTAGGGTCCAAATCAGCCCGGTATACCGACACAGCGGTCCTGTAGGCAAAAATGAGGACCCCGAGTACAGAATTGGGTCAGCTTACAAAGGCAATTTCGCGGGCAATGGAGTTTAGCAAGTCATAGAGATCTTGGCAAGACACCAAGGCTGGGTGGTCATGCATTCCTGTGGAGCAGATGGTCATTGTTGTTATCTTTATGAGTTCCTGGAACCCTCGCCCCGGGCAGGGGGAGTTTATCTCAAGGTTTGCAGGCCTTAAGACTGCGGCTACTGGTGGCAGGTTCTGGCGCCAAAGCTTGGCGCCTTGCTGCCGCTGACTGACCTTTGTTAGTAGCCCTTTTAACATTTTTAACATTCTTACAAGACACTGTCCAGGAAAAGTCTTGCTTGTTTTCCAGAGAGTTCCAGCAAGTAGGGGCAAGTGCACATGGTTCCGAACAGTTGGGGTTCCGGTCACCGCTCTCAGCCGGGTCTTCCTGCTCTGCCCAGTGTCTGCAGCGCTGGTGAGAGCCCCTCAGAGCCACCTCTGGGCCACAGCTGTATGGGTCTCACTGGAGCCCCCATGCAGCCCAGCTTCAATCGCCACTGAGTGTCCCCTAGGATAACCTTTTTAACCACTTCAGCCTGTTTCTCAAAAGGAGAAAGTGAATCCTGGCCTGGGACACTATTGTGATTCTTACTGCTCAAGATGAGAAAGGAACTTTTTCTGCAGTGGATTCAAAAGAAAGATGTTCAAAGTTGTTCTTGAAGTTTGTTTTATATATATATAAAACACTGCTAAAAAGTTTCAATTCAAATGTGTGTTCAAAAGTGTTGATTTATAATAATTATACTCTCTGCATATTACACTTTTTTATATGTGCCTAACAACTATTTACTTTTTTTTTTCCTAATGTAACAAATGTTGTCTCTAAAGATTTTCCAGAGCCAAATATTGGGAGTAAAAACTTCTGTAAAGCTTACCTAAGAAAATCTACTGGAAAAATGGTTTTGACTTATGCCATTTCTCAAATCAACTAATACAGAATCCTCAGTAATATGTTTTGAAGTGAAGTCTGTCTCAGAACTAATTGTTAAATAATAAATACTGCATTAATCAGTTGTTTTTATTTATTAATTGTTACACAAATATCACACTGTAAGAAGAAATCACGGGACATTGGTGGCCTGCATAGGCCTGTTCGACTCCTCCCTCTCCCAATCTAACATAATAGGGAAAATTTTGTCCCACCCCTGAAAACTGCACAGGCATTAATCAGTTGTTTTTATTTATTAATTGTTACACAAATATCACACTGTAAGAAGAAATCACGGGACATTGGTGGCCTGCATAGGCCTGTTCGACTCCTCCCTCTCCCAATCTAACATAATAGGGAAAATTTTGTCCCACCCCTGAAAACTGCACAGGATCAGGCCCTGCTCGCCACAAAGCCCTGGGTCAGGAATCCTCCAGAATTCCAGATCTAGGCTAGGACGCCCAAGGGAGAAGCCGCCCTCAGCTCACTGGGCTGCGCCCACTGCTCAGGCTGTCCCAACCGGAAGGCACATGTCCAAAGCCACGTAGCTCTCCCTAGGCGCTCTTTTCCTTTCCCAAAAGCCTCCGCATCCAAGCAGCAGCCCTGGGCTAATAAGAGTGTGGCGGGTCTTGAGGAGCAGCGGGTGGAGCAAGAGAGCTACCTCCGGCCAACTCACTTTGGGACCTCTAAGCTCCGTGGGAACCCTGGGAGAGGTCTCTGAAGTGAGCCCCTCCAACTCAGGCCACTGTCTACATACTAACCCAGGTATCCCCACCGCCCCAATACTAACCCAGGCTCCCACGGAGGCTGCCACCTCACCCCCAGCTGCCCCGGAGGGTTCTGTCCAGCTTCTCTGGAGTGAGGCAACTCTGGGCTCTTGTTGGGTGGTGAGGGAGAAGGGGAGCAATGGTCTTAGCAGCAGACTCAGCAGCTCCTCATGGTGGGGGATGAGGCCAGGCTTGTGCCCTCCTAGGCGCTCCCCAGAGAGAGGGCCCTGTGCCCCGGCACAGAGGCTATGGGCCTTGAGTCCTGCCAGCGGCCTCTCATTCATTTTTAAGAAGGATAGGAGTACTGACTCCATCCCTGAAGCAGCCTTGCTCTTTGTGAGATAGGCCTGAGCAACCCACTTCTTCCTCAGAGCAAAATTCATGGACCCTGCTCTGCGATTTCCCAGGCAGAGTAGCCAGTGTGCCCTGGAGGGAAGAGTCACCACCAGACTGTTGTTTGGATGGCTGGAGTCCTGCACTGAGGACAGTGAGGACTGAGTGCCCAGGGACAATCAGCCAGGTGAGGGACACTCAGGGCATCCCCCCGCCACCGCCCAGGCTATATGATGAGGGTCCTGCAGTAGGCTTGGCCCTGGGAGGCTCCCACTGTGTTTCCCACCCCCATCCTGGCCTGGAGCTGCACTTGGCTCAAGGTGCAGTGTATTTGGTAGGTCCGTCACCCCATCCTGTAGACCGTGGGAGCAGCACCCATGTCCAGCCCAGGGCTGTGTTTCACTACCCCCCGGAAGGTCGGTGGCTTTGTGAAAAGAACAGAGCACAAGGAAAATAAGATTCCTGCTGGCAGGCCGAGTTCCCTGGGAGCAAGGAGCAGGTCCACGCTGAGGGAGCCATCTGGGAGTCCTTTGGGCTCCATCGCCATCCCCTTCCCAGCCACAGCCTTGTGCCTGAGCACCAATTTCCCCAGCAAAGCCACTCCGAGGCCTGCAGGCTCTGGGTCCCCGTGAGATAGCACAGGCCCATGGTCTGTGCTACCTCACTGTAGCACAGGTGTTCTCAGGGCAGAGACCAGGCCAGGTTCCAGTCACCCCAATCCTTTCCTTGACCTAAGTCCCAGGTGTTGGTCAAAGGAGATGCTGGAAGTGCAGAGACAGATGGAAGTGAATCCCCCATCCAACTCCCTGTCCCCAGCTTCAGTCTCCACTGCCAGCCCACCTCAGCTTCCCTCCCTCCCTCCCCGTTCTCAGGGACTCTCCACTGTTCTTAAGAACTCCCAGGGGCTTTTTCCTGTTTGGGGGTACTTTTCCACTGCCCTACTTTGCCTCATTGCTGTTCATTTGTCAGCCAGAGGTGTGAAGCCACCACAAGCTGCTGTTATTTTCCCACACCCCTCTTGTGGCTGCCAGATCATGTCTGCCAGCTTTATGGCTATCAGCCTTTACCCATTAGCACCCCCCTTCCTTCACTACCAGCATCTGCAGGCTGGGGGCCTCCAAATCTACCACTTCCAGACTCTTCTCACACACCTCCAGTGATGGAGAGCTCACTGTCTTCCCTGGCGGCTCCTAGAGAAGGGGGCAGCTCAGAACAAGTTGAAGCTCTCCCCGATGAGGCTGAAGCCTGCCCCCCGCCTCCCCACTGAGTCCCACACTAGCTTCACGGTCAGCAGGACAGCCTGGTACATGCCCGCTTCTCCTCCTCCAGACCTGGCAGCCCAGGCCCCTGCGCATTCCCTAGGAAGCGCCTCCTTCAGGCATATCCCTCAGACAACCTAGGGCCCCTCATAGATTGCCCAGCTCAACTCTGGTCAGCCAATCACAAGCTGATGTGCATTTCGCACAGGAGACATGAAAATCTGTGATTTGGGCTTTGCCCCAAATACTCTCTTGTCAAAGCCCCCCTAAACACCTCCCAAGCCGACATGGCTGGATGAGGAGGCACAAGTCCCTACACTCCTACGTGCTGAGAGGCCACCCAGGGCCCCACCAAAGCACCACCCAGGGCCTGTTCCGCCAGGGAGGGTGCAGGCCCAGAGCAGAGGGGCCCAGGACAGCCCCAGTGTTCCCTCAGGTCCAGATGGCCCAGGCTGTGCCTGGGGCCTTTTGGTCCC